>JBBUKS010000113.1:11945401-11963086 GCA_038050645.1 Hedychium gardnerianum | reverse complement strand
ATAATTTTGTAAGCCATTCAATACCTTGTTTCCCTAGGCACTTCCAAACCTCTATCGGAATATCATCGGGTCCAACGACTTTTCCATTGTGCATCCCATTTAAAGTTTGTTCTACTTCTGAAATTTGAATTCTACGATAAAAATTTAAATTTCCAAACCTCTATCGGAATATCATCGGGTCCAATTGCCCATAATAAAAGAAGATTAATTGTTAAGTATATCCCAACCATTATCACTTTCAAAAAACAATTATCCTTACTTTTCAATTAATGAAGACGAGGAAACAAATAATGCAGTAAAACAAATAATTTTGGAGAAAATAAATTAAAGATAAATTCCAGATTGGCGCATTCATTATAAATGGAAATAAATTGAAAAATATTCAACATTTGTGCATTTGCAGTAAATTAGAGATTTGAGTTTTATTATTTGGTAATTAATATTTTTTATTTTAGTAATAAATAGGGAATAAGTAGAATCCCTATTAAGATTAGTCTATTTTCTTTCTTTATATATATTTTTTGTATTTATTGTTAATTTGAGTATATAAAAGGAGTTCAGAGTCCAGGTTTTTTAATCAATTTTGAATTAATATAATTTCCAATTTAAGTTCTCCGTGACAGTATCTCCACTGGTGAGGTTATTATTTTCTTCGCTTCATCAACCTAGTTCCAAGTTCTTGGATGGTTTGACAGTTCCATTTTAGTGTTGCATCAATTCTATCCTATCCTAACCTATTTAAACTTCCTAACAATTTTTATCCCTTCATTAAATTTATCATCGATTTGGAATTAAATATTGACATGATATCTTAAACTTATGATAAATTTTATCAAACTCAATCATCATATCATCAATGACACTTAAGTTTATTGTTTTTCTTTTCTATTTGGTTGAAATAATGCTTTATTCATCTTTAATTGATCATGACCTGAAAAATAAAGAAAAAATATTTAATTCAAATTAAAAGATATACTAACCTAAGTATTGTGAAGGTTAGGATGTATTTTGTAATTGGATGCTATAAGTACAAAACTGTTAAAAATACATATGACCTAGTATATATTCACATTTTTCCTGTTAATATCCTTCAAGTTCTTTAAATATAATGGGACAAAATTTTGATTTGAAGTTGTTACCTCTCTAGCTTTCTGATCATATATTCCAATTATACTTCAATACCACCATACTACAGGAATGGTCAGCACCACTATTTCTTTCTCCAGGAAACCTCTAGGTTATGTTGCAACAAATAATCCAGAATGAAGATGGTTTAACTAGCTCATACTATAAATGGATGAAATGATTGATTGCAACGGTGCCTTCTACATATTGAAAAATTTATGTTTACACGTACTTATTTTTTTATTGGTTAACTTGGTTCTTCCTGAATTTCTATAGATAATGTCTTAATCTTCTTCCATGATATATTGTAATGAAATTATCCAAATTAAATTTTGATGAAATGCAATTTAAATAAACTGCTATAAGTGTTTCTGATATGAAATTCATTGACCAATACATGGGTATGATGCTGAACTTTGGTATATTACTAGTGAAGGAGAAAAGATGGGTTATTTTCAAAGATGAGGCAGAACCCACATCCATTCCAGGTTAGTCTTGTTATTGTTCTTAATTATGTGCTTATTGATGAGATACCGAGATCTATTGGGAAGAATTGAAGTTCAAGATTATGTGCATTTAGTGTTTGATACACCTGCATTAATGTCCATTATCTTATTCTAGGAACTAACCAAGAGTGTTCTGATTGCTTCAGTTGAGTGGATCTGCTGGTTGAATGGCCAAAGGAAGAAAGCTCCAACTCCAGAGGCAAGCACACATAGGACAAATGTTTTTGACAAATATAACATTTAGCAACCTTTTTCTGTAACCTTGATTGCTTCAACTTTGTCATTTAAGAACCCGATTTTTAGTTTTGATGAAACATAATCCTCCATCTTTTCATTATTGAGCTTTAAAATTTAATAGAACATTCTTAGATAGAATCCATTGGATCAGATAGCTTTTATTAAAAATAAACTTTTAATAAAAAAGGAATAATAACAATTTTTTTTTATAAAGATAAAATAATATGAAATTCAATGTTCAGTTCCTTATTCTTGTGTTTCAATTTCTTAATGAAGCTTTAAGGTATGTTAGCTGCAGAAAACAGAAAATCTCGTCATTTTCTAATTTCTTATCTTGTGTCCAAATTTGTGCAATTATTGTATTGATCACTGAGCTTGATTTCCTTGGAATACACCGTAATATTACTAATGCTATCTTATCAATAATTTTGTAATTTAAAGGTCCTACCAGTCTTAAACTGAAATGCTTAGGAAGATCACAAAATAAGAGATTAGGTACAGAAAGATATTTGGCACAGAAATAGTGTAAATTGCTTAAGTATTTGACAAGAGCGGAAATGATTAAACTCTAAGATTGAATTAAGGAGAGGAATCTATGAACTAAAGGGTTGTAGTTAAGTTGAACTATAGCTTGGATAATAAGAAAAGAACTGGAAAAACAAGATAGATGAGCATGAAATTACTTACTATAAGAATGTCAAATATCTTAGATCAACAAGGAGATATTGATAAAGATTTCATTAATAAAATAAAGAGTGAGTGGTTGAATTGGAGATAAGCTTCTTTAATTTTGTGTGATAATCGCGTGTTCCTTTCGCAAAAAGAAAAATTTATAAGATTATGACATGATTCTCCATACCCTATGAAAGAGTGTGGACATTAGGGATACAACACATACAAAAGCTAATGATGAAGAGATGAGAATATTAAGATGAATGGGTGGGGTTATTAGGCAGTTAAACTAAACGTTTTAATTTTCAAATGCATTTACGGTGTAGTTCTGGATGAAATGAGATAAAGTACATTAAGATGGTGTGCACAAGGTTTAAAATCTTATTTCGGACAGGATATCAATTCTGAACTAGAACAAAATGCGTTGAGGACATGTTTGGCATAATGAGCCTTGTGCCAATCCACGTGCCAAATTGTAACATCAACAAAGCAGTAAGAAGGAAGAAAAAGAGGAAGAGAGGAGGTGCTACTTACGTTAAAGATCTGTTCCATCTTAGTCTTCTTTCGCGAGCTGCAGGCAGCAGCTTACTGAAACCTTAACCAGAAAAAGACCGAGCTAGAGTTGAACAAGTTGAATTAAGGTGAACTGTAACAACATGGGGACAAAAAAATCCTAGTTAATACTACTAAAAGTGATTTAAATGATTCAAAAATTACTAATGACATCACTTTGTCTAGAGTTCAATGGAGTGATTTGATCCATGTAGCTGGTGACAAGAAGTTGGGACAAACGTGACTTGATGATAGGATATGTTAACTTTTGTGCTCCAATAATCATAATCATATATGTATTTGTTGAAAAAAAATGCTCAATGAATACATTTCCAAATGCATCTCATACAAACATTGTTTTAAAATTAAAATGTGATCTTAATAGTAAGATTCTTGGTTGAGTCATCACACTATTGCTTTAGGTTATGCTGAATTAGATCATACAAATTTTAGTATGTAACCATCTGCCTTAATTGATTATAATTTTTTTGTTGGCATTCATTGACACAATTCATTGAGTTGTTTTTAATTCCATTATGTATTGGCTGACTTATTATATTACTGATATAATTTCTTTTCAATGTTTCAGGAAATGGTTGAATTGGAGACAAGGCGTGCACTTATTAAACAAAATGTTGCGCGTATATACCTTTTTACTTCTGATTTTCATTAGTCTGTGCTGTTTTCCTTAGCATGATAGCTTTTAGTATGCCCATCTAGAATTTCACGGTACAGTTAATGAATGCAGATAATAGCAGTTTTTATGAAAGTGTAGTTCATTGCGACAACAGCCCTATATAATGATTTGAGATTCTATTTGGCCAAAAATAGATTACGACACTTGTAAAATTACTAACTGTTTGCTGCAGTTAATTCATACATTCATACATTCAAATTTTTATGTTTGACTATGATCTTTGTTTGTTTTAATCTTGTCAGCAGTGGTCACCCTTGTCGAGGATTTTTGCTACCTTAGAAATGGAGTCATGCTGGTTTAGAGAAAGACAAATTATCTATTGCCATGTTGGTATCTTTAATATGGGCTAACAAGTGAATATGCTAGCACATTTTGTATAGGTTTTGCCTACATTGTTGTGTGGACTACTGTTTTGGCATGATATGCTTTGACCTTTGCCATATGCCTATAAAGACTTAAACCAAGCTTCTTACTTTTCTTATATATTTCACTTTTTGAACTTTCTGTAATAGCTTTAGATATCGGTATTTTCTTTCAAGAAAGAGTTATTAATGAGGCTATGATTAATAGGAAAAAGATGAGTGGTTAAAGTGTAGAGTTTTTTTTTAGTCGTGTGTTTCACCTAGACTAAAAAGAAAAAAGGTTTATAAATGCATGGTAGAAGGCTACAAACAATGATATCGTATCGGCTCGAGCGTTAGATAGTTAAGAAATAACACATAAAGAATTGGTATAACAAAGATGATATTGCTAAAATGAACATGTGGAGTTACTAGAATAGTAGAATTGTTTACAAAAGTCAGAGCAAGATGTATTAGTGTCATGTCGGATGGTTAATGTCGGTCCCTGTGCCAACCCTGACAATAAAAGATGAAGAAGACACTGCAAAACATGATTCTGTTAAACCTTAACAATGGAAGAAGAAAATAGGAAACAAAAGAGGAGAAGAACAAGTTGCAGAATGGGATTGTGTCCAGCCACAATAGGAGACCTAGGTACTGACTATGGTGTTCTCAATTCCCCTGGGAATTGGGTGGACTGCAGTGCTCTTGATGGTCCTCGGACAATGACCTTGAAGGCAGATAAGGTGGTTTCAGTGGTTTTGAGGTGAAGGGAAGATGAATTAAGAAGAAGAAAAAGAAGACGAATTGATGTTGTAGGAGGAACTAGGTTGTGGTGCTCTCAATGGCGTTGGGACAATGGTCTTGAAGGAAGACAAGGAGGTCTGATTGGTCTCGACATGAAGGGAAGATGAATTGGTCTCTAGCAGTGTTTTAAATGGCGGCCGAGGCGACTGCCTAGGCGGGAGGCGATCATCAACCGCACCACCTTTGCGCACCGCCTTAGGCAAAGGTGGTGCTTTTGGCGGTCAAACGATTCTGGTGCCGGCCCGCCGCGAGCTCGACGCATCGCTCGAGCCCGGTGACGGGCCCGGAAGCGTCGCCCGAGCCCGGCGACGGCCCAGACGCGTTGCGCAGTCCCGGTGACGCATCAGACTCCTCGCGCGGACCACGGGCAAAATAGTGGTAAGTGGTAAGAGGCCGGAGTTAGGTTTTAACTTAGGTTCAATTAAATACTTTAGGTTAATAATTTTAATCAATTCCTAGCTATTATTGGGATAATTTAAATAGACTTAATGAAAGCCTAATAAAATTATCCCATTAATTTAATATATATATATATATATATATATCAATTATTTTATTTTTTATTTTTAAATATTTAGATTAACATTTTTATTTTTAGTTAATATAACCAAGGAGGATTATGGATAATATTATCTATAAAAAAATAATTAAAAAAATCAACCGCCTAGGCGGTCATTGACCGCCCCGCCACCGCCTACCATCATTTACAACACTGGTCTCTAGTCTTTGATGATGGTTTAGAAGAATAAGATGCATTGGTGCTGACTGTTGTGCCCTCCATAGCTCTAAGACAAAGGAGCTCGAAGGAATGTGAGCCACGTTGAGGAAGATGGGAGGTCTGAATGGTCTCAATGCCGAGGGAAGATGGGCCGACATGGATGAAAGGAGCTGTTCTTGAGTCCTTGACGATGATGAACAATTAAGTTTGCTCCAGTAGATAATAAAATATGTTAAGATGGTAGAAGCATGAGAATATATTCTATAGTTGGACAAATTGAATTGATTAGAGTTGAAGGCATGAAGTGTAGAGGGAGATTAAAGGAAATTGTATTTAGCAGAATTAAAAATGATTAAATATTTTGACATTGCTTGTGATGCAGCTTTATGTAAATTTAAGTAGGCATGCAATAAACCGTAAATAGATGAGACTTATGGCTCTTCAAACATTATGTGGTGTTTCCATTTTATTGGTGTGTGTGAAAGACTTTCTACCTTGGATATTTTTTCAGTTTGTATTTTTTCTTTTTGCTAAAATTGTCAATCTACTAATATTTTTGCTGAATGTGTTGTTACATATTACATGCACTGTTGTTGATTATCTAATCTTATGTTCCTTTAGAATATCGTGAAATCAATGCATGCTGAAAGGTAAGATACATAATTTGTTTGATAAGTTCTTTATTTAATTACTTCACCAGAACCTGCTCCCTTTTCCAAATACATGCATCAATTAATTCACATCAAGTTACAATAATTATTGATAATGGTTCCTTTGTGAAGTTCTGAAGAAGAAAGAGGAAGAAGAAAGAAAATCTGGTGTTCTTCCAAGAAAGACAATAGGTAAATTGTTTTCTCCTTGTCTTTACTAGCATATAAAGTTATTATTATTTTTTTACTTCTGTTGCTTGATAAACAATTTCTCAGTATTTTTTGCTATATTTACAGAGATGTAACTGCTTTTTATCCTACACCTTTTTTATGCTCAATGTTGCAACATCATCTACATAAAATTCTTCTTCTTTATGATCCCACCACACCGCCGCCTCCTTCTACATCGCTTCTCTCTCGGTTGATTGTCGTTGTCTCTTTAGCAATGTTGATTGCCTCCACAACATCTATACGTGTAGGTGCAGGTCTGATTTCAAGATTGTCTCATTCGGTCCCTTTTGTAGGCTATTAGTGGATCCTAATTAAAAGCATACCAGTGTTTTTTTTCCTTTAAAAACTATAAATCATGCTTATTTTTTCAAATTCTAGATTTTGATTATCTTTTTGCTAAATTGCCCCCAATCTCAATATGTTGAGTTCCTTAACCATATTACAAGCTCAATCTACTACTTAAGCCTTTAAAGTCCCATAACTATTATCATAGAGAAGCTTAATGAGAAGAATTATGTTTCATGTGCTTCAATGATTTGAGTTTGTTTTATGGGTCAGGGTCAGTTGGAACATCTCACCACTCGGATCGTTAAGACTCTTAAGGCTACTAAAGCCCCATGGCAGCATATTGATACTTAGTTGCTTGCCCTCTTCTCCCAACCTCATGAGCATCTTTTAATACTTCTTACAAGCTTGCTCTCTTCTAGTAGTTTATTAATCCTAACTTCATGAGTATTTTTTAATTCTTACAAGTTTGCCCTCTTTTAGTAGTTTATTGATCTCAACCTCATAAGCATCTTTTAATACTTCTTACAAGACTTGGACATGGGCTAGAGATCATATTTTTTGAGCATGTGATGTGATTGACTTGTTAAATTGCAATAATATGATAAAGAGATCAACACACATCTTGGCCAATTCTAAGCCATTATTGTTAATGTTGATCTTCGAAATATATTTTAGATCACATTAGATTTAAGGGTCATATATGATTGTTGTGACTGGTTCTCAGAATTACGTTTCTTCAGGTAGTTCACCCGAGTTGGAATGGTTAAGACATATTTTAGGAGGCACCTTCATTTAAGAGGGCATCTTCCATATCCATAGCACCATTTGACCCCTCCGTAGACAGATTTGCTTTGGTCATATAGATGTCATCTAGAATGAAGCATGGTAATGGAGGAGGTCATTGGAGGTGTGATGGAGGTCATACTAGTGTACCAATTTATTATTTTAAAAGGTGATCCCCTAGGAAGTTTAGCAAGGGACAATTTTGCCCAGTTGCTAGGTGGTCTTCCTGTTAGATGACCCTTTTAAAAAGCAGCCCAGGGACTGCTTAGGTGTTGCAGGTGAGTCTAAGGAAAAAAATAGTTTTATTTTATAAATTGTTGGTTTAGTTGATATTATAAAATATTATAATTTTATCTATAATCCCAGCCAACACCCCTTGTTCACTCGACCCTCCCACACCATGTCGTGTCACTTTCACTTTCTCTTTTCACCCAATCTAGGTGATTCTTTAGGCATGTTCTCCCTCTTCTTTTGTCCTTTTTCTCGTTCATTGTTAATATTTTCATCATTTAATCTTGGCGCATAGAATATATTTATTTTAAAATTTTGTGGCACTTTTTCTTGGTTGCAATGTGAAATATGAATTTTTTTATTGTTGTTATTTATTTAATATTTACTTATCATTATCAACTATGACTTATTTGTTATTGATTGTAAACTTGTTTTAATTGATTATGGATGTAGTTTTTATATATACATGCATTAGTATTAGTTTTCTTAATTAATATATGTTTTCCTCTATTTTAATATTATTTTAATGTTGATTGCTTAGGCCCCAACTTGGGTTCCCACCTACCGCCTAGGCATTAGGCAGTAGATCAATTGCCTTGAACCACCTTTTAATATTTTGGCAAGATAAGCCCAAATGTATCCATTATAGAAAGATAGAGCACATCAGGGGACTTTTGATACTCTCTTCTTGGCTTCCACCTAATATTTCTATACATATGCACATATGAAGCAACTAACACTAACCACTGATGATGGTTGAATTTTCGGATGTCTTCATGTTATCTTTTCCAATTACACTTTGTTTTTTGGCTCCACTCAAATTTTCAAACTCATCATCTATTTCTGAGTCTACAACTAAGGTGCTTTTAGTTCATATAACTTTGTCCATTTTATTACCTTCTATTGTATTGCCAACACCAGAGCCCTCACCATTGAAGTTGGACAGTAGATGACCCTGATATCTTGTTGCTCACCGCACATATTTCCTATTATAGGTCTAGGTTTCGATTTAGATCTTCATATTGCTTTCTAGAAAGGTGCTTGCAGCTATTTACCTCTCATCCTATTTCATTTTCTATCTATGTTGTATTGTCACCTAACTGGTTTACCCTCTCTTTTTTCCTCTTTAGCTTCATTTTCTACGTTTAATATTGTTTTAGAAGCACTCAATCACGATAGGAATAGATTATGGTTGTCGAGATGCAAATATTATATTTTTATGCTACACAAGCTAGTACCTATTCCTCTTGCAAGTCCGTTATATGTTATATATGAGTATTTGTTACAGATGGCCATCCATGGTTAACTCATCGCTTACAAATATTGTAGATCAATTGAAGGCTTGTTTGATGACTTAAGGATGCACTTAAGTAGGTTATTTGGACACTTTCTCACTCATGGTAAATATTGTTTTAGTGCCATTGGCCCTTACCTTGTTCACTTCATTTCAAGGACTCATTCACAGATTGGATATTAATAATCTTTTCCTCTATGATGCTTATGGAAGAAGTATACATGTAATCATGCTGTGAAATCTTGTGTTTTGTTAGGCAACACAATCGAAACATTCTGTTTGAGTAAATGACCAAAAATCAATATTGATTTAGGTAATCTCTATTTTGCCACCTGTGCTGATCGTATGCCACCTGTGCTGATTATACAGATTGTATCATAGCGACACTTGGCATGCGTTAAGATAAAATTAATAAATGTTAGTTATTTTTTAGTTTGTATCTCTAAAATTATACCCTTCCTCGGGACCCCGCATTGGCAGGAGCTTCGTGTATCGGGCTGCCATTTTATCTCTAAAATTATAATTCAATTGATTATCTAATTGTTATGTCTCTAAAATAAATAAATTGAGTGAAAGAAAAACTATATGAGTAAAATTTATATGAATTTATCTTGGCACCTATTGAAGTAAAAATGAGCAAAAATAATTTTTGTTCAGCTATCTATTTACTATAGCTTTTATTAAAATAGAAAATCTAAGTGAAAGAGGAGTAAATATGTAAAACAATTTTCTTGGCATTCTTTAACATATGACAGAGCATATCAAGTATCAAATATGGTACAATACAAGAATGCTAGATGTTACATTCTGACACTTGTAAAGAGTCGAGAGAAGGATAGCTATAATCTTCATTGGATGTAGAGTAAAAAAATGCTTATCTTAAACAGAGGCAAACAACTAGGTGATTGATTGGACAATCATTTCTTGTGGAAGCAATTTAAAGTCATTGAGTAGACAATAATTGTGGGTTTTAGTTGACATATTGTTTCATTCTGGAATATGTAAATATTCAGTTTGCTGATCGGTGACAACTTGGGAATTAATTTGGAGTACATACTGTACACCAGGGGCCATATAGTAATTCAACTCTAAGAATAACCCACTAGTAGCCTCTTACTTAAGTTAAACAAAATAAAGGATTTTGTAGTTTTTATAATTGCATCTCAAAAGAATTGTTGTTTTCCCCCCTTGCTCTCTCCTAGTCACATTAGGATCACTGAGCTTAAATTTATGGATTAAGCAGAGATAACTTAGTGAGTGAATACCGGAAAAAGGATTGTCTGTATCCAACAATGACAACCTAAGAAATAATCTTAGAGATCAAGGGTATAACACTCCAAACATAAACTTGATTATGATGGACAACAAAGCTGCATCTGATGTTTGTAATTGAAGAAGTTTAGTTAACATTAAGTTGTTCTGCAGAACAATGGAAGGGGACAGTTAATTTTATATTTTACCCTGATTGGACATTTGTTTTTTTAGAGTTAATAAACTTGTTCGCCATCACAATGTAGGTAAAGATGGATCTCCCGACCTTAAAAGTTTCATTCAGCAATTCCCAGAAGCTTCTTTTGCTCAAAGAAGCAGTAAGTTCTATTTGTACATCAGTTTATATTTTTTCTTTAAAGAGTAACTCTAGATTGCATCTTCCTTTTATCCAAATTCCTGTTTTGTAATTTTCCTTCAATAATGATGTGAATTACTAAGAACTAACTCATATTAGTGAACTCACAAATTATTCTCTCTAATCGTCTTCCGTGACGACTAAGTTCTTTCTAAATATATTACAAGTTGGTTAATATCCCTAAATTTTTTTTTTCCTTAGAGGAACCCTCAGACACAAAGGATTCTTCAAATAGAGAAGAAAGGTATGTTCCAAATAAGTTATGTTCAAACAAGTCATTGTGATTCTCATGTTGCAAGTAATTATCTACTTTTTGATCATGTTGTCATCATCATCATGTTGGTCTCAACTATTTGGACTTAGCTACATGATTCATATCACATCATTGAAATTTATGCAATGTTAAATCTCAACTATTTGAGCTTTGCTACATGACATTAAAATCTATGCAAGAATATGCCGTTTGTAATATTTATGTTTTAGTTGCTTTTAATTGCTAAGTAGAATTTTCTTTTGTCTTTTGATGTAGCACCGAGAACAAATCTCATACAGAGTAACCTTTATTAAAGCTGAAAGATATTTAGTTACATGGGAGGCTAAGAGCCCCTTTTATAGAAAAAGACCACTTCTAAAGATGCTCTAGTTAACTCATTTCCTAACAATCAGTAAAATATAACGAACTCCAAAAAAAATATTTAAACAAGATATTGTAATCCCTCAATCTTATCCACAATATCATTCTCCCCACTAAGAACTCGACCTTGCCATGTGGGAAGTTAAAACAATCTAAAGTACTCTGCACTGCTGAACATAGGTGTACAGTGGATGGTCAGAGGGTGTCTTTAGTGGACATGACTCTTATACTTATTGCTCAATCTAGACAAACATCTCGGGAGCGATCTCACAAAGTTCTTCCATGATCCAAGTATTAATAGTATATGGGATTTGTTTTCAATGCACCAAGTATTTTTAAGTGCTATGGAGGCTAGCACTTTCCGCTCTAAAAGAAAGGGCAAGCACTAGAGTCCTCAAAATACACCTATGGGCAAATTAATTGACAAAAAAAAAAGGATTAAATGCCCCTTGCTATGAAAATGCACCTTTTTAGTTGAAATGAGTTGGTTTGTGCCGTCAATCTGTTTTGACTCAAAACTCCTTAGTGGACTAAAATACTTGCAAATTACAAATTAAAATTCGATTTGGACTCTCACACTCTTAGAACACTTATTTGGCCTTAGTTTATGATTAAAAAGGTGTGTGTTTTTAGAATTTCCAAACTAAGGTGTCTGATTTGCAAAAAAAAAAGTGAAAGTAATGTGCTCCTTTTGGGAATCTTGTCATTAAATCTAAAAAATAATGTGAGGAAATTGGAGAAGATGAATTTTATTACACACATCAAAATGTATTATACAACCCTAACTTATAAATGATGCACATTTAGAAAACAAGAAAAGAAGCAGTAACAATATATGTGTGCGCGCGTGCGCGTTCGGGTGCATGTGTGCGTGCGTGCTTGTGTGTGGGGGGAGCACGCGCAACCCATATTCTCCTAGAGACTAATTAACTAATTAACACCTGCAAAGGAAATGAGAATATTCTACATAATGTGAAAGTTAGCTTTTAACCTTTTACATATTATTTATTTAATTTTTACATTCATAATATAATTTATGACATAAAAATGATCCAAATTCTAAAACATTCATAACTATATTATTATTGAAAGTTGTCATATGTTCATATGTGATAATTCTAAATTTCAAATATAATTTCCAAAAAAAATAATAAATTATAAATTCCAATTGTAAAATCTAAGATGATGAACCTTTCATTGTTCCTAGGTATGATTTTGGTCCTAGCAACATTGCAAACAAGGTTTCATGGTGATCTATCTTGACTATCCCATCATTCTTTTTGTTATTACAATTACACTGGATGTTAACCCACGGTAATATTATTTAACAAAAAAATATATTAAACATTTATCATTAATTGATTAAATTTAATTACAACATCATTGTACTCGATCTATTTTAAATCTCTAGCTTTAAAACCTCATGCAAATAAAATTTACTTTCTTAATTTATCCTTTTGTCTGTAATATACTATTATCATCTTTCAGTAAAAAAATAAATATATAAATATGATTGAATTTAAACACAGTAAATATTAAAGAAATTTCATCAAGAACTGTTACTAAGACACTCCAATATCACAAAGAGGTTAAAAGGAAATCGATGAGTAGTAACATAAATCGAGGAAGAACACTTGTAAATTGATTAGTATTCAAATAAGCCATGAAAAAAGAGCATTTTAAAGATAACTTTAAATAAAAAGTGCTTTAAAAAGGGTTCTACTTACATATGCGAAGCTTTTGCAAGGAAGACAAACAACACTAAAATCCCTATAATTCTTGTAAGGTTGATCTTCAATATTTGGCTAACCCTTTGCTCCACTTTGCTTTTTGGGCAGCAAGGCCTGGTAGAAACTGCACACCACTCCACTACTGGAGATCATTGCTCTGAGAGGAACTTACCAATTGCTCCTTGCCATTCTTTATGGCCAACTAAATGTCCCTTGGAATAATGCAGTTCTTCTTCTTGCCTTCATGGCATTTCAGGCCAACCCCAATAGCCTTTTGTACATCATCACACTACCAATAACTTTCTCCTTATATGATTTACCTCTATCTTTAGATCAATCAAGAATGTAAATCAATTCTTGATCTTATTTGTCATCATAGTTTGCATAACATCAATAATTCAATAATTCTTTGTCACTTGTCTCAGGATTATTGCTCTAAGGAATATTTTGGGATTTTATGAGGGTAATTGAAAGTGAAACTAGCATCATGTTGTACTAGCATGTATTGTTTGGAATTCTCGAGTGAAAGAGATAAATTCCTTTTCTAATTGAATTTCATAATCAAATTATTTTGCAAGGGGTATTTGCAATGAGGAAGTCCAAAATAGTCAATTGGGTTTGATTCATCTTTCTACATTGGTGTTTTGGAGTTTATATCGATATGTTTTGTTATGATTGCAAAATGTCAAATAGAGATGATAAGATTGATTCAGGTGGATCTTACCAATATAATTAGTGTAATCTGATCAATATATGTGATGTGCCTTGTCAGGAGCCCCTACATTTTTTCTCTCTATAGTTTTGTCCATTAATTTGATTTGAAGTTTACTCTTTCTTGCTGAAGAGATTCCATTTTTTTCATCAATGTTTTCTGAGACTGCCAATATTTTTAGATAGATCACAGAACTTGAGATATACTAGTTTTCACATAGATGCAATGAAGTATGGTCCAAGCTGCAAAACTATCGCAAGCATAACGGTGTATTCTAACTTGAAACTTAATTTCAGGTCTTCAGAGCCAACAGGATCTGGCTCAACTTATCAACCTGGAACATGGCAGCCACCGTCATGAAAGTCGGCTAAGTCAATCTACATATTCAAGCCATTTTACAGAAATAATCAAGTCGGCAGAGGAAACTGGAGTTCAGCTTTGCTTTATCCACACAAGATGTTTTGTTCCAACATGGTATTTTGATAGTGTTCTTGTGATGCCTCAGCTAAACACTGCCATTCTCGATCAGATCATGGTCCCTCACATCAGATACCCCAACTACGTTGGCGTGTCATGGATTTTGCTGCATTTTTCTGCTTCCAAAGAGTTCAATTTGCAAAAAGAACCGTGTTCATCCATCGTACGTTGATTGGCAAGAACTTGTTTGCTCGTTTATTATGGCACCAGCAGAAACATTCAATTAGTTGAATTGTTGATCTTCGGGAAAAAAAAATTGTTGCCATTTCACATCAAAGCGATGCAGTTTTGAGATGTGTGAACTCTGAGATGAATCTTAAATTTTAGTGATTGAGTTAATTAGATAAAATAAGTTTATGATTTTTAAATAAAAATTTAGTGCTAAGTCAAGGACATCATATCAAATTCTAATGATTTCCAACTATGCCTAGACATCTCAGTTCTTTAATCAACAATGGATAAAGAGTGCCTTTGAGGGTATGATGTAGTGGTAAAGCATTCAAATCAGAGTTTGTATTTTAAATAGGATGAATATTTTAGTAGGCGAATCAAGGAAAAAATTGTCTATTTCTATGATTAGTTTGGTAATATTTATCAAAAACAATGAATGGAGAGCTTAATGAGCATTCTTTGATATGTCAAAGAAATTTGAGTGACCATCAGAATCAAGTATGGACCTATGGATTAATTAATAGACAACATCAACTCATTGCAGAGCCATGACACACCACCACCATTGTGGCAATAACAGACCAAGTCAGAAATTATAATCTATTCGGATTAATCTATCTATCTATATAATTCTCGGATTAAAATGATTAAATATATGAAAAAATTCTTAAATATATGAATTTCCCTAAAGTCGGTTAACACATACCTCCGCCCTTGACTGCAAGAAGAATATATAACTCGTTAAAAAAGCAGTTGGGATTACAAGTGAATGCAAACAAGGATTTATTTTTTTTTGAACTGAGAACATCAGATTTGGCTTCAACTGTACCATAGGCCCAATGATAAAATACTCAGAAGTACAAGGATCAAAGTTCGGAGATCAATTTATGTATAAATTATATTTCGAATTTATTCGATAGACGAAATAGAAGAAGGAAAGCCAATTACCTTCATAATTAATCGTACCAAGTCCGACACTTAGATTATATAAAAAAAAACTCTTTCAAAGTTTTTAAATCACTGGCACAGCAAAAAGCCTAGTCTTGACACGGCTATTGATTCACTTGAAATTCCACACGTACGTGTGCATGCCTGATTTCGTTGATGCAGTCATGCAGATCAAAGTAGACCCACGCGGATTCCCTTTGATTCCCCCCCCCTTCAGCACTTAACAATTGAACGAGACTTGACCGTACATTTTATATAAACAATCTATAACATTTGAATTGACTGAAGAAGGTCAATATGGATCCAGACGACTGAGCAGATAGAGGGCCACAAAATAATCCTATCTGATTAAGAACGCTAACGAAAGATTTGCAGTTTAATAATTAATTATTCCAATATATATGGAATCCAACGACGGCAACGACCAATCACTGATGCGACTAATTACTGAACTGGTAATCAAAGAATCAATGGCTTGTTTAATCCAATTAATCTACTGCTCCTCCTTCTCTTTATATGTTTGCACTACTGTTTTTCTGTTTTGTTGTAAGCTAAGAACAAGAGAGACGATTGATGGGGAGTTGTTGCAGCCACCGGGTCGCCGCATGGACAGAAGACGACGGCGGCAGCGGCAGCGGCGACGAGAAGGCGAGAGGAGCCTTGGAAAAGCTACGAGAGAAGAAGAGGAGGGCGGCGGAGGCTTGTACGGTGGTTAAGGTTAAGATTTCGAAGAAGCAACTCGAGGAGTTGTTGAGGAGCAGCGCGGGTGTTAATGGCGGCGGTGGTGTGGAAGTTCTGGATGATCGGCTTCTCATCGCTGGAATCATGAGCCGAGGGGTGGTTTGCCATGCGCGTCGGCGGCAGCGGAGGTGGGAGCCGGAGCTGCAGCCGGTGCCGGAGATGGCCGGGGAAGACGGTTGTATATGAGAGTTGATGCGTTCGTCGGTTAAATCATGTTATATATATATATATGTGGCGTGCGATTGAGAATTAGAGAGCTTGATCTATTAACACGCATGCTTTTGTTATTCCCTTGAGCGAGATGATTATGATTCTTTTCTTTTTTATTTGTATATATCTATTTTCATCTTTAGAGAAAATGGATGCAAATGGAGCGAGGTTGGAGAGAAAGGAGAGAGAAAAGGGACAGGAGGAAAAAGAAAAAGGGGTAAAAATTGAAAGGGTGTTTTTTTATTAGAATCATAAAAAAGGCTCACTATATAAAAAAAAATACTCTATGAAAATTTCAAAATTACATTTCATCATTAATTAACGACTAAAATAAATATCGACCACTAATTTAACGATGAAATTTAATTTTCGTCACAAAATCTATCGCTAATACATGAATCTGCTATTTTAACATATTTAATTAGCGACGAAATTAAAATAGTGACGAATATTTAATTTCGTCGCTATTTTAACGATGAAAACTTAATTCGGTCGCTAAATTAGCGATGTAAATTTAATTTTATCGCTAATTTAGCAATAAAAATTAATTCGGTAACTAAAATAGCAATGAAAACTTAATTTTGTAGCTAAATTAATAACAAAATTAAGTTTCCTTCGCTATTTTACATTCTAATTAGGGTTTTCATTTCCAATTTTTTCTTCCCACTCTAAACCCTAAACCCTTTGATCAATTTCCGACACACTCCTCTCCTCTATGTTCTCCGGCACAGGCACACATCTCCTCTCCAATCTATGACACACATCTCATCGGTACACTCCTCTCCCCTTCCCTCTCCTCTCATCCCGTCGGCTGATCGATGTGATTGCGCCTTGGCCGTGACCTTGCCCCTCGATCGCGACCTCGCGCCGAGGTCGCGACGTTGGCCGCAACCTCGGCCAAGGCGAGCAAGGCCAACCGCGAGCTTGGCTGACCATGAGCTCTACCGCGAGCTTAGTCAATCGCGAGTCCATGTTTGGTTTCAATATAATAATCTTGGCATTTACATGTTTGTTTAATTTTTGAGATTTACATTTGAGTGGGTAAGAGGTGTTAGTTAACATGCATGCAATGATGAATAAGATTTATTCTTGTATGATATCCTAGGGAATAGATATCAAAAAGGAGAAGTGATTCTCTTGGAGGAAGATCTCTAAATATCACGTGTTTATATTTATTATGTCACATTGTGCATACTTGAATTTATGTGTTTATGATAGTTGTGATTTCATCTATACCCTTTTTACTTGCCATGATGCATATATGAATATATCTACTTGGACAATGACAATCAAATGATCAATG
>JBBUKS010000113.1:11893480-11945301 GCA_038050645.1 Hedychium gardnerianum | reverse complement strand
TTACCTAATTTGCAAAATAACCAATGTTGTAATGAGAAGCCTCTTTTGTGATTCTAGATTAAAGTGATACCTTGCATTTGTTGAGTCTAACCACTTCAGTTGATACAAGAAAACCAAGCTATCCCAATAGTGAAATCTGGCACTGTTCAAAACAAAACTCTTCGGATGCACAATCAACAGCCTTGTTTTGAACCCTCTGATAGCTAAGGAAAACAATTAGGCAGCTGAAGAAGAATTTGGCCGATGGTGGCATGTTATTGAATCCACCCTCACATCGGTGGTCGGAGCTGATCCGAGATTGTGCATTGGCCCAGATAGAATGCTACGTGTTCAGATCAGGCTAGAGGGGAAACAATTCGGAAGTAGTGGCCGACAAATTAAATTTGACCAAAGCAAGAAGAACGATCAGGACTCACCGGAGAAGACCTGAGAGGGCTAATGCCTGTTCAAAAACCAAATCCAACCAGCGGTTGAAATGGCTGCGGGAAGACTAGGGTTCATCACCGGTAATCGCTCCGGTCCTGGCTCTCGATTGATTGGGTTTAGTGGCGACGACTGATTCCAATTGGCGATGTTGGCCTCAACTGCAATTGTGTCAATGGATGGCCGGATCTAAGGGGAACGTCGACTGCAAGTGGTGGTGGCTAATCGGTGGCCGGAGAGGCGGAAGACTCAACCCTTGTGCAACTGGCCAACGACAGGGTAAGAGGCCCGACGACGGTCGATTGAAGGTGGAGGGAGATCGATCAAGGTGGCCTGCGGCGGCGAACAGGCAAACTCGATCGGGGCAGAGGCGAGTGAAAATGTCGACTGAAAATGAGCTAGGTATTTTAATAACTCCAACTTATGCCTTGATCAATGAACTTAGGACTTTTAATTAATACTTTAGGTTTAATTAACTTAATCAACTCCCAATTTAATTAGCAATACCTTTAGTTAATTCGTATAAATTCGGTTAAATCCCCAAAAAATTTTCAAAGTCTCTAAAAATTTATGTACAAGTTTTTTCATGATTAACACCCATTTATTTTTATTTTGTCATATTTAATAACATAAAAGTCTACTCTGGGTACTATGTTAATAACTTCAAATTTCACGTGGCACAATGCAATTCACACACACAGACCTATAATTTAGGTGTTTGCATAAAAGGAACTATCAGCAACATTAATACTGAATTTGATTACTATAATAGACTTGACAAAATAATTGAGATTGAATATTCTGCTTTACCCATAAAAATGTGTGTGTTATTCAAATATTTATTATATGATCCGATTCTAAGAACAAGTACCAGAATATATTTAATTAAACTACAATTTAGTTGAGGTTAATACAAATAAATTTTTAAACAAGTTTGAACCCTTCATTTTCGTGGTACAAGATGGTCAAGTTTTTTTTTTTTATCTTGAATACCTAACAAAGAGAAGAAGATCTAGTAAATGATTAGCAGTTTGTCGAATGAAGTCTTGCTCGACCATAGAAATATCGAACTCCATCACGACCAAAAACCACGATGCATTTAAAAATGAGGAAGTGGAATCTACATTCAGTTGATTCACAAATTCAATGCACATCTCAATTACTTGTAGATGTAAATGTCACTTACAAAAAAATAGATGATGGAGAGATGTCCAGCAGTGAAGAGCTTGATGTACTAATAGAGTCTAGCAATGAAGACTTATAAACTGTTAATGATTCAGATTATAATGATTCTACAAAAGGTGAAGTCTGTCACCTTGGCGGCCCCACCCACCACAACTGTCCTACATTATTGGGAGGGAGTAAATCAAGTACCGAGCAGGCCCCCATGTGGAAGGGTATTTTCATGGCTTTGCCATGATTCAACCCTTGCTCAATTCTACAAATCTACCACATAGTTATCAGCTCGGCTACGCCCTGAGGCATTGAGATTGTAATGATGATTAAATTTTAGGTTTGATATTATTTTTTACATGTAAATCTCACTAGTTTTACCATATAAGACATTATTGTCATATCAAATATTACAACAGTACACGATGGCCAAATCACGTTGAGGATTGGTAAGTATTAATTTATTAGTAATTCAAATTCATCTAATCTTTCATTTATTATTTCGATAAATAAAAGTTTTTCATGCAATTTTACTCCCGATGGTCATAGTATAGCTACTTATATAAGTAAAAAATTTAAAGAGCGTCAGTGCACTTCTGGTTTTACATGGAGGTATGTAGATCAAGATCTTAAAGATTTTTATTATCAAGAATTTTTAGTATGTAATTTGAATATTATTGATATTGTATAATGTAATATCCTTTTATACTAATTTTCTCGATATTGTTGCAGAAAAAATATATTTGGGAGCCAAGACACGAGGCAGAATTTAAAGAAACATGAAATAATTATTATGCAAAACTATATAAGGACTTGTTATACAAGTAAAGAAGGAAGGAAACAAGGTCATCCTATGTACCAGATAAGATTTGGGATGCATGAAGGAACAATTGGGATGCAAAAAAATGACAGCAAAATTCAACGATCGATCGAAACAATAGAAATATTTAACTCGCTGGCCCAAGCACGGGATTCACAAAGCATACGACTGGATTACAATCTATCATAGAGCATGCAATAAGCTTGGTGACTTTACAATAAAGTTATATAAGAATTTTTTTAATTAATAATAAATTTATTTTAATTTATTAAAAAAAATTGTGTATGCAGATAGATACTTTATAGAGACGTCTCACTTGTTGGGAAGTATTTCGCAATACGCATAACAAAAAGGATGACACTTTTGTCGATTCTCGATCAAAGGTCATAGACGTAAGAATATAAAATTTATTACCGCTCACATTTAACAATTACAAGCTTCATTAATTATATATTAGATATTAATAATATTTTTTTACATAGGATGAAATTACTGATCGAGTTGTACAAACATCTCAACCTACTATATAAGGAGAGAAGTTACAGACTCTATCAGATAATGTACTAAATGATATATATTATAAGATTGTCGGTGGAAGGAAAAAGAACTCTTTATGCGACCTTGTCTCCTAAGCAAAAGTTATATATAATCATGTGATGACTCCTAGGCTTAGGGGTCATCCCAGTTCTTCATCTACTGGATGGAAGCGTTGAGACAAAAAAATCAAGAATTGAGGGATCGGGTCACGACATTAGAGCAGTCTCGGGTCAGTGATGAGTTGTTTGAAGATCAGGTCATGAAGGTAGTAGAGCGGCAAATGCAAGAATTCATATCTTGATGGAGTCCAAATTTTGCAACGCCGTAAGATTTTGACTCACTCATAGGAAACTCAAGATCCGAACGCTACTGATAAGTAACTCATATGAGGTGTATTGACCTCTAACTTAATTTTTTTTGTATATCACTCATAAAACATGCAAAAATGTTCAGTGAATTTTGATATTATATGTATCTCTAATTATATTATATCTTTTCAAGAACAATATAGATAAAGATATATTCTATCACCATCAGCAGATATCCAAACTCTAATTAAGATATATTTTTTTAAAGCATGCTAAACTTGTGTTTATCAGTTTATGTATTTTTTTTGATAAATATATTTGACTTTGTGTATATCTAGCTTAACTTTAGATTTATATATGAGCATGATTATTTCAAAATAGAAAATGTAGTATAGTTTGAACCATGTGTTTGTATTTTATAATAACTTATTGTATTGTACTTGCTGCAAGATCAGATGATGATATGTGATTATGATAAATGTACTAGTTTTTGATCATGATGGGATGTATTGGATTTGAACTATATGTGTGCTTATTTTTGTGATGGAAGTGAGGAATGTTTTTGAACCATGTACGATGTTTTAAATATTACTTTGTAATGGAAACATGAATGTTGTTTTGTTGATATAGTGAATGTTGAATGTTGAATATATCGTTGGTTTGTAACTGTTGAATGTTGATGTTTAATGTTGTTATTGAATGTATTGCTGAGTATTTTGAATGTAAATAGAATTGAAATCTCTCAATTAGAGGAGTTGCTGTCAAAATTTTAGTTAAAAGTAGCAATGAAAAATTTATTTCCGTCGCTAAATTAGCGACGAGAGATTTATTTCTATCACTATTTTAGCGATGAACTTTAAATTCCGTCGCTATTTTTAGCGATGAAAATTAAATTTCGTCACTATATTTAGCAATGGACTTTTAATTCTCTTGCCAATTAACGATGAAAATAAATTTCCGTTGCTAAATGACGTTGGCGACCAAAAAATTAGCGACCAAAATTTTCGATCGCTAATCACTATTTTCCTTGTAGTGGTTTTTTTTCATTTATTATCAAAAATCGGTCCATCGTATATTTTACTTTTCAAAATTTCTCTTATTTTTGACGTTATTATAGCGGCTACGAGATCATAGTTGTTATGTAATTATATTAGCTATGATCCCATAACTTCTACACAATTATAGTAGTTATGATTTTACTACTACAATTGCATAGTTATAACAACTACGAGATGATAACTTTTATAACACAATGTTGGTTGGTGTTGATCATAAATAAAATATTAATTATGATTTATAGCTACTATAATATAATGTTAATCAACGTTAATCAGTGTTGACAAATATTGACTAGAGATAAAGTGCTCATATAGTGATAGATATATAATTCTATATCATAGTATTATTAGTATTGATAAGAGTTAAAGTATTGTTATAATATAATATTCATCAATATTGACTAGAAATGGAGTGTACATACTGTAACAGCTATGCACCGTAGCTACTAAACACAATGTTATTAGTATTAATCAAAATTAAAGTATTTATATTATAACAGTTATGAAATCATAACTGTTATAATTGTATTATAGTTACTTACTGGATTGTAGCTGCTATAATTATATAGTAGCTGTGAACTCATAACAGTTATAACACCGCCAAAAGTAAAAATAATTTTTAAAAAAAATATACTGACATGGGATAGGATGCTATTATGATAATAAATGAAAAAAATAGTATCATGACGATTCCAATAAAAAAACACCCTTTTAAAATTATAATATCAACCTCATTAATTAACTAAATAAATTTAAAAATATAAAAATATTAAATTAAGAGTGGGATAATATTAAACGAACTAAACTCAAGTTACGCTCAAACCAAGCTCGAGCTTAAATGAAAAATTCAAATCAAACTTGAATAACAATTTCAATCATTTGATTTAACTTGATTAACTTATCAAATAAATTTAACTTAACTTGTTTAATGCCCTAATTAGAGATAGGGATCAAAATATCACAAAAAATGTATAGAAAGACGATCATTTTAATCATGGTCTTTCACATTTTAATATATTTTTATTTATCAAAATAATTTAAATCAAATCACTTTATTGATCTTCTCATATATGAAAAAAATGATAAAAGTTAAATTAAATCACACCTATATAGCATGTGCGTTTACAAGGATAGTTAGTTAGACTAAAAGATGTTTTATAGATTTTAGAAATATCTTTTAAGAATTTTTAAAATTAAACGTGCTTGTTTAGAATGACATTTTTTTCCTAAAAAACAATGTGCATATTTTCACTATTTACATCATCATTTTCTTTGCTTGAATGATCTCTCATACAAAACTTAAAACAACTCCCAACATTCTCTGGCACTTCAAAGTCTACACTGAAGAAGAAGGACAATGAAGAAGAAAAAAAGGTGAGTACTCAACTAACAAGCTAACACATGAAACATGATCACTAATTCAAGGATTAAAGCGATGTCAACATAAAATAATAATAATCTAGGCGTTCAGATTTCGCCCGAATAATCCTGTAGATAGATAATATTTCTCCTAATTCACCTGCCGGATAAAGAACTTGGTGTCCAACAACTCAAGATACAAAATTCCATGGCCAAAGTTTGCCTCCCTCTGCTCAACCCCCTCTGCATTTGAGGAAAAAAAATGTAATCAGCTCAGTGAGACAATGATTGAATTAATCAGGCACTACGATCACCAGTTCTGAAAAGCGATTTTCAAACAGCATCAACACATTCTTTTAAATATGAAATAAATAGGTTTCCACAGAATAGCGCATTAACTAGTTGGAGTCAACCACAGCAGTTACTGATAGTTCACTGATCATCCGGAATGATTGACATTGCTATTTTTTGAAAAAGTAAATCATGTGATCGACAGAGACATCGAGTTTGACCAATAGAGACATTGAATGTCTATTTCAAATATTAGTGTCCAAGTGTAGGTTATGGACATGAGTATAGAGGAGCGTGAAGAGTTCAAATATTTGGCGGGGATGTTGAAGGCGAGCATTTCACCTTTTGCCACCGTGAAGAGTTAAAATATCTCAGATTTACTCATCAAAGCATAAATCTGATTTATCACAATTTCATCATTATTCAAGTCTGCCAAGGTTCCCAGTTTGATCCAATTAAAAATATTCCTAATTGATGACATGTGAGACCTAACAAATGGTGGCATACAGATTACAGAGAACACTTCCAATTACATCTTAGCATGCCTAGGAGTAGAGTACAGTACCAAAAATCACAATCGCCACAGTTCATTGATCAAAATAAATCTTGGTGTCAGCCCACCATCCATACGAGATTATAGGCCTAACAAAAGGTTGGAGAGGCCTTCACCAGAACCTAAAGTCTAAGTCAAGAGTCATCTCTAATTCGTGACAAGTGAGGCTATGATCATGGCGCCAACCATCACACATGTAACTCTTTCCAACACACTCCCTGTGCCAAGATTTGTTCAACCATTACTATAAGGATGCCCGACTCAAACAGATGAGAACAGCTCAACCAGATGAGCGAACCAACCATTACTATAAGGATGCCCATTCAGTTCAATCTGAACCAAATTGGATTAAACCAATATCTTGTGTTAATTTTTGGAAACCTAACTAAACTGAAATAACACGTAATTTAAATTGAAACCAAACTGAAACTATTGTTCGGTTCAGTTTAGTTCAGTTTGAATTGAATTGGCTTTCAAACATAATGATTTTTAATTTTTTTATCATATTATAATTTTTGGGTCAAAAAACTGTTGTTGAATCTTGTAAAATTTTCACATATTAATAATCAAATAAATATTGAGTTATTCAAAATAAAACTTAATAACAAGTATGTATTTTATTATACATAAGAGAAAATTTTGATTTTGTTTCCTTTACAATTAATCTAATTGAAACCAAAATTTAAATTTGATTACAGTTCTATCAGCCTAAACCAAATTGAACTGGTTTTGTTCAATTTTTCTGTTCGAACCAAATAATGGGCAATCCTAACCTAAATACTTCGGCAAATTGAATTCCTTTTCACACATCAACAACTATAAACTTTCCTCGCTAGCCATCACCTATCACAAATGAACTTGGAGTGATATAAACAAATTCAAATCATGACATCTTAGCGATATAATAAACAAGTGCCACATAAGTATCATTTTTGTGTCATCAACCAAATAAAATGGACGAGGATACTTCAGAAAATGGCAAAAATGAAAAATCATATTATTTGTGTAATCTTTTACATAACAATTAACTCATCTGTATTTTTTTTTCTTTTGTAAATATTGCAAAAATGTATAATTAAAAATCTTTCCAACAGACTATAATGACAATTTTGATGAATGCTGCAAATTTGATTTGATAATACTTTATCTATTACACATGGTTTTGATGATACATCTAGGGGTGGGATGGATATCTGATCTTACCTAAAAATTCAGATTATTTTGGTTTTGAGTTGGTTAGTGAATAAAAAAATATATATGGTGTATTTGGATCTTAGATTATATCTAGTTCAAAATACCAATTAACTGAACTGACCCAAGTTTAATTATATACATATATAATTTACTCAAAATTTGATTGCATAGATAGTAAATCATTCGTTAGTTATCCTTGTCACTAATTAATAGAGTTAATTTACTCCATAAAATGTGTACATCCCAATAAATTGTAATAACACTAATGGTGATGAAAGAGTGTGGTTAACAAAAAGTAAGAATCTTATGTTTTTAGGCTTAGATGCTATTGCATAGTACGGCCATTATGTTCTTATTTTATATGTTTTTGATTTATAATTATATTGCATTAAGTAGGTTTTATGATATCATTAGTCATGGATTTTTAATTTATAATTATTAGAATTTAAGTTTGTTGCATTAAACATGTTTTTTTTATTGACATTAGTAAGTGCTTTGATAGTGAACATAAATCTGACAACCAACTCATCCTGACCCGCCTATGTTTATCTGTTTCCAGTCAATTAGAAAAGGCAAAAGTAGGAAGGTCAAAGGAAGTTCCAGGATGGATGCTAAATAATATCAATTGCTTTTGTGTATACAAGTCAAACTCAACTGAAGGAATAGCAAAGATTATTACCATTATTAAATGCCACCCTTTGAGTAGTAAGCTTGGATGGAAATAGTGAAGGATCCAATGGGCAATGGAAAATTGTCAAAATAATATTTGCAATACTAGTTTACCTGTGGATATTTCTAGTAATAATTTTATATAGTCAAGTCTAAAATATAGGCAAACCTAAATAATAGGAACACATGGTCGTCATGTCTAATAGAGAAGGTGCTGGCTAATGAATGAGGAAACAAAATGACACAGGAAAGGAAGGGGGGAAACGTATAGCTAAAAATTCTTCGAATCGAAATTTACACTGCCATATCTTGTACATAAGCTGTTAAGGCATTAGAGAAGAAATTACCCATAAATTTAATTAACTCTATTGCAATACTAAATGAGTTCCATCTGAATACATCTAAAAAAAATCCAAAACGTAAAATCATACAGCATGAAAAATAGAAGTTGCAATATGAAAATAGTGGGAAAGTTACATATTAACTTACAGTCACTTTAATCAGTCTGTTTTTTTAAGGTTCAAGCAGTTATCTGCTGCCTGATTGAAGAGTTCCTGTACCTGCTTCAACTCTTTCTCTGTATTTAGATAGATAAATCAAAAAGAATCAGATAGATAAGACAAAACAATTTAATAGCGTTATAAACCATTTTCAAAATGAATCATATATTATATTCCCTATTGACCTGTGTGCCTGTTTAGGCTAATCATCATTAATTGTCTGTGAAATAAAATGATCGGCAGAAATAATTATCCACTCAATATGTTTTTTTTGTATAAATGATGCCTTATTTATAGAGATTGTGACATAACATAAAAGGAAATAAATATATGGTAATACTAAATGTAAATACATATTACAAATCAAGAAAATATCAGAAGCAGATCAGAAAATAATCAAAATGAAACAAAATGAAATTGGTAAAGATTGACTAGAGATTATGAGATCATCACTTTCCTTTAATACCCCCTTTCAAACTGAAGATGCTGCAAGAAGTTTCAATTTGAATTGAATCAAAAGGAAATGATTGGAGGAGCAAATGCTTTCAGATTACTGAAGTTAGATCAGTGGCACGCTTAACCTAGGATGATTTGTACCAACTTTAGAATGATAGGGCATCTGCAACACGTCCACAGATTCGAGTTTACCATCTAATGCCAACTCAGATGATACACATGGTCCAAGATGATCTACACATCTTAAAGCCAAAATAACAAGATGATGTAGATATAATAAGATTTTTCAGTTTGAGAGACAATAATGTAACTCAATGTTTGTGCTCATTGTGACTAGCATAGCAATTCACCTAAACTTTACTAAGCAATATGAGAAAGAACCAGAACATGCAGAGGCATAAAGGAGTTTGGTTGGATGGGCGAAATCAAGGGAAGCGAGTGCTGGTGAGTATCTCGTTCATGAGAATCTTGACCTTGGTGTAGTGGTGACTGGAGATAATAATCTAGAGGATGGCAAGGTAGTCTAAGGACAATTTGATGAAGAGCAGAAAATCAGGAGGATAAATGATAGGTACAGGATGGAGAGGAGGCCAAGCATGAGGCATTACCTTGAAGCTAATTCTCAAGAGGATTAGATGAAGAAGGGTGATAGTGCTGATACCATGTAAAATAAGATGATCGGTGAAAAGTGACTTATGCTAATTTCTCAAACTTGAACGAAAGGTGGTCCATATATCACAATGATGAAAAAGTTTTATGTATGCCTGTAGATAAAATAAACTATCATATCAACAATAATAAAACATTAAAGTAGTCAGATTACAAACAAACAAGCAAATGGAGAATATCTACTCCAGGATGGTAGAAAAACAACATGCCTGCAGCCTCTAGTTGTTTTTCAAGCTCCAAACCTACTGCTTTATTCTCTTCCTGAAAATCAAGTGACAAACAAACATGTCAGAACTTTCAGCTCATTAAAGTGCCAACATAAAGTTGTATCATTTTGCCCATTGAAACTCCAGTTTTTCCTGTTCTATAGATCAATAAGAACTGAGAAGACTAGGACAAATGATTCAGCTTACCTGGAGTTCTGCAATTCTTTTGAGCTGAGCTTCTTCCCCTGACAAGGGCAAGGCAGTAACAAGAACATCAAACTGTTAAAAAAAGTCCTTAGTATCAATTTAGAGAATACAATAACGAGCTACAAAAGACATTATGGATAACGCTGCTGATCGGTACAAGAAAATACATCATCAAACATAAGAATAATGGCATTGATCAATAAAAAGAATACAGAGAATTTCATCTGCTGACTTTCATCCACTCCTTTCAATCTGTCCCATTTTCCACCAAAAGCAATCACTACATTTTCCACTTTAAAGACACTTAAAATACCCAATTTCTGGTGAACTCACAGCGACTCAGCAAGATCAGAAAAAAGTTACCTTCTTTGCAGCTTCCACTAGAGCGGCACTCATTGTTTTTGGATACTCAGCGCCAATTGTCTCTTCCGAGGCATTAGCTGCTGGCTCAGGATAGTTAGGTGACAAGCGTACAGGCGGAGCATCTCTCTGTAAGGTCCCAAAGGTGTTCATGGCCAGCAAGGCCATGGCGTTCACTTGCTCTTGTAGCTGAGAAACAATATCCATGATGCGCACTCAATCTAACCCAGAAACAAAGCATCCCCAGGTGAGAAGGATGGAAGAAGATTAAGGACAACTAGAGAAAATGAATTAGGAAGGGAAATACCTGCGTTAAGCAACGGGAAGAGAAGGAGGGGCGTCGACGGCGGAGGGGAAGGAAGGTCGGGACGGGAGAGAGGGTTTTAAGGGAGAGAGTGTTTTTCTTATAAAAAAAAAATAATTGGATAATTAATCAGAGCTAAACCAATTGATTGAAATAAATAAACTCATGTATAAAGATAATTATTTTTTATTTATAATACAATAAGGTATAGATTTCATCACTTTCTTAAATTGTTGTCTGAAACTCTTAATTTTGTTTTAGAAAAAACAAAATATTGGAGAAAATAAAAAGATTGAAAAAATATTTCATAATTTATTTTTTTCTATTTGACAAGGAAAAAAAAACTCCTAAACCATTAGAGCATCCATAACGATAACTCCTTGATATGACATAAATGAGAGAATTCTTTCTCATAGCAGGAGGGATTCTTCATTTTCGATAGAAAGCAACTCCCTAAATGCGGCTGCCTTGTTAGGTTTTTTTTCTAATTAAAATGATTTTTTTAAATTTTAATAGTGAAGAGATATTTGAAAGATACGTGTAAGACCCATATAAAATAATTTTTGAATGATTTTTTTTTATATAATAAAAAAATATGAATAATTTTTTACTTTTGACGTGGACACTCACGCTATGATATTGAAGAAGCTCTTGAAAAATTCTCACCACTGTAAATGCCCTTACCTTCAACTTGTCCCTATTAATATTTTTTTTTATCGGAATATTCAGTTCTTCGATTAATTCAAAAAATGACCCATCTAACACTACAAAAAAAAAATTGATAACTGACCATCAAAATAAATTATAAAACATAAATAAATCACGAACGACTCACCGACATAAATTTTTTAAACTCCTCTAATATAATATATCCTAGATAAAATTTAAATTTTCATTGCCTAAATAATTCATCTCACTTTTTATCATCACATCATGTACCTATTGATATTGATGCGAAGTTTTACGATCATCATTTGTGCTATCATTCTTAGCATAAGAGTTAAATGCCAAAGAATATCTTTGACTATAGGCTAATAAGAACAAGATGAAAAGCACGACATTAATCACAAAAATTAAATAAAATGGATGATACATGTGAAAATGATATGATCACAAACATTAAATTATATTGTTACAATACTTTCAGTTGACGGATTTCTCATCTGTTGCAACGCTATTACATTATTTCCTCAATGAACC
Source organism: Hedychium gardnerianum (assembly GCA_038050645.1). NCBI lineage: Eukaryota > Viridiplantae > Streptophyta > Magnoliopsida > Zingiberales > Zingiberaceae > Hedychium > Hedychium gardnerianum. Next base: position 11,933,014 of record JBBUKS010000113.1, on the reverse strand, counting down.
ATTTCAAAAATTAAGCAAAGACATGTCTCTTCAATATATACAATTTTCTTATACAGATACATGGCCCTTAATATTACAAAGTATAATATTATCTAACAAAATCGAGATTAATAATTTAACAGAAACAATAACCTTGTAAATTAATCAAGTACAATAAAAAGTTAACCATAGTGCAATCTTGTGTAAGCTCACCGATGCTTTTCAGCAGACATCTTAAAGATCAGTTCCAGATAATATTTCCAACGGCTTACAAGAGGCGATTATTACCATGAAGCACGTATTCGGTATAAGAAGACTATTTAGCATAAACAATATTTTGATGCAAAAGTCGTTAATTCTCAAGGTGCATAGTAACTCTACCACGAGTGGAATAATATTACATACATCACAATCTTGTACCATAGGTAGGTAATCGAGCTGAATACACTCAGCTGGTCGCAAATCTCCAACTACAAAAATGGCTACTCCTGCCAGCAGAACACAATCAGGCTGCAGAGTCAAGCTGGTATGAAATTATTTACTTCAATCGTCATCGCCAACATTATCTGCGGACGCAGAGATCAAGGATGCAGACTGGATCTTTCCAGCATATTCCAACCTCATTAGGATAACTCCCCTAAACACATTTATAATTTGGATTTAGAGGTATTGTTTAGATAACAGAAGGAAGAACAAACGACACCATGAAAACCAAATGAATATGGAAAATTTTATGAGACCAAAGCAACAACACTATTTAGCACAGAGCAAGGGATTAAACTATTTAGCACAGAACATTCTCAAGCTGGCTAAGCTATGAAAGTTACACTTGACCACTTGATTATCTATTTTCTTGTAGTAGCAAAGCATTACAGTTAGGTTTGATTTCCTAGTGCATCTGAATATATGATAGCAGGATCTATTTGAATGCACGAGTAGAAGACTAGTCAAGTTTAACCATGAGAAACAGTTGACCCATCAGAATTCTATGAATATCAGATGTCAGCTGAGTTGATCGATCAGGGTTTGGCTCATTATTGACATTGCATCATTCACATCATTACTTAGAGCAGCTATAACACTTCAAATCAGGTCATTCTTGATAAGGAGTTGACTAATTTAACTTATGTTTAATTTCTTTAAAAAAAATAAAGAATTACCAAAATGAGAATAGAAGATATCTTCAGAAATGATGGGAATTGAACAAAAATAATTGTTTGGCATAAATAATAGATGTTAGGTATGTTATTCGCATGTATTAGAAACTTATTGAATGCAATTTGCCAATCATCAATTGACATTTGCATCCACACAAATCATACACACCTCCATACAACTATATCTAATATAAAACTATTCTTACTATGCACAATAATTGTATAGAACTACATGAGAAACAACCAACTTGTCGCACTTGAATCATAAATAGCAATTTTTCAGTGTTATATCATAGCAAAAACCAGATAGGAAGACCAAACAATGTGTGTGTTTGTTGTGCCTATACATGTCTTACATGAGATGGAATGTAGTACACACAAATGAATACACTCAAATCACTCAAGGTTGGCTTGAATCAAATAACAGGAGAAAGGCAATTAGTTTCAATATAACATAACCTCCATCGTGAAAATTGTCATCTCTGCTTCACTTTATCTAAAATATTTTTTAGCCACAGGATCACACCAATAGATATTAGTCAAATTAATCAGATGATAGTGAAATGAAAAAAATGCAAGCTGATTGGGTTTATTTTGATATGATATCTCAAATTGATTCATGACAAATGCAGAAGTTTTGGATAACTAAAAGGCTCACCACCTCCATATGTTCAACACAGGCAACCAAACATTTGCATTCAAAAGGGAAGTCCTTATCAGTGTGTTGATAGAAATGATTTAGCAGGACTTGGAACAACTTATATTACCAATTACCTGCTAGCACGTGACTGTATGGATATACCTCGAACTTTGATTCTGTTTACAGTCCCACTTTGGCTAACTAGAACCAGTTGTTCATCACTTTCTCCATCTTCATTGGAAGCTTTAGTTGGCATAACAAAGACCAGTTCACATTTTAGCTTCAAAATTAAAAATACCTTGTATTAGTCCAGCTAAAGGTAATAAATAACCTGGCAATGAAAACCCAACCACATAGACTGCAGCAAGACGACAATCTGGTGGAAGCTGCAAAAATAAAATACAAGTAAATTTCTGTAAGTATGTCGATCATGTACTTTTCATGTGCACATAAACACTACATTGAAGCTCCTCACACGAACTAAGGTTGTTTAAGTTATAAGAGCTTAGTAAACTTGAGAAATAACTATTGACTGGAGCAGTGACACAGTTTGAAAATTTGAGATCTATAGAAATTTCTTAAAAAGTTTAGACTTTAAATTTTTTATAAATTTGAAGCTTAAATAGGTGGTTCTGCATTTCTAGTAGCATAACATGATCAAATTCAAAGCTTGCTGCTAGTTATGCAAGTTTTTTTGCTTTTCCCAATCACAACTACTTGCACAGAACAAAAAGATAATAAACAAATATGCTAAAATGAAATTTTACATACTAATCATTAGACCATATTCTTGAAGTCATTATTGAGATTAATTATTTGCATTTCACATGTGAAGTCTTGTCTATTTCATTATCATATTTTATGTTTTTCATCACTTCTGCTTTAACATTGTCCAACTTCTATAGAGCCATTTTAATGGCCACTCCACATGAATAGTCTTCTGCCATTATACTTACTATCTTCAACAGTGAATATCAAACTGAGCGCTCTCCATGGGTTTGGTTAGGAGTGAGCATTCAGTTAAAACCGACCTGACCGAACTAAATTTGTTAAAACCGAACTAACCTATTATTTTCGACCAACCGAATCGACCAATTTTTACTATTAAAACCAAGAACTGATAAAAAAATTAATTAATTCCAGTCGGTAACCGAATTAGCTTTTTTTTTTAAAAAAATAAATATATTCCTGAACTTGACATACTACAATCCTATTAAAAATTTCTTCCTGGTCACAATAATCCCAATCATGCCAAACATAGTCCCAAATAATCTTGTTGCAGAATAAAACTTGAAAATAGTGTGTGTGGTCCCAACCTTGTCAACCATCCCCAGATAATCCTGTTGCAAAATAAATCTTGAAAATACAAGTTTGTTTGATTTGGACCAAGACAGCTTCCCATTGTGTGGTAAATAAATCTTGAAAATACAAGCTTGTATGATTTGGACCAAGACAGCTTCCCATTGTGTGGTTGGTTATGACTTAAGAGAATATAGAAGGTTTAGGAACCACCAGGCAAATGAAGTTGTACAAGTTTGCACACAAATGCCTATAAAAGAGATGATGCGGTTTAAAACTAACAAAATTTAAATTTCAAATTTAGAGCAATGAATTAATTTAGGAAGTAGGGTTGGTTATCAATTTACCAAGTAATTAAAGGATTGATAATTTCTTATCTAGTTTTTAAGAGAAGAGTTAGAAGAATGGAGAATGGATGATTTTTTCCCTTGTATACAAAAAAAATCCGCCAATGTCGATCCCAAGTCCGGATGAAAAAGGGCAAGGATTGTGCGTTAGGTTGTCAGCTAGCGTGGACTTTCAGGCAAATGTTCAATAAAATGAATCAATTAAATTATTGGGTTAATGCTAGGATGTTCCCCGGAAGGAATGTATTATAGGGTATAACTGTAACATCTCGATAACGCCTAGTACATCTCCATAAGAACTTGGGTGTAGTGTTAAATATCCAAAAGTTCTCACACCATAGATTGGATAAGAACAAATATTATAAGAAAACTAATTGTCTAAGATTTGAAACATGGAATCTAAGAACGTTCACTGGTAAAACAATGAAGGTAGTAGTTACGATGAATAGGAGAAGAATTAATATTTTGTAGGTAGAAGAGATAAAATGGGTAGGAGAGAAGACAAAGATGATAGAGAATTCAGATTTTAAGTTATAGTACATAGGAAGGAGTAAAAAAAAATGGAGTAAGTATTGTTGTCAATAGTTAGCTAAAGGACGAAGTAGTCAGAGCAATTAGAAAGGGGGATAATATTATAACTCTCAATATAGCAATGGCAAAAGAAACTATTAATGTAATTAGCATATATGCACTTCAAGTAGGATTAGATGAACACATCAAATCTAGATTTTGGGACGACCTAGATGAGGTATTACAAAATATTCTGCCAACCGAAATTATTTTAATAGATCTAAATGAGAGTGAAAAATAAGGAATACGATAGGGTACATAGGGGTTATGAGTTCGGAACAAAAAATGAAGACAAAAAAATAATATTGGATTTTACGATAGCATATGACCTCGACCACATTCAAAAGTGAGAATAATAAATGACAAATTGACAATCTTATAGTTAGGATGAAAGATAAAAAGATCTGTAAAGATTGCAAGATCTCACATAGAATACAAACGGGATGATTGAAATGGAGGAAAGCGTCAGGTGTTTTTTGCAATCGTAAAATACCTCTAAGATTAAAGAAAAGTTTTACAAAGCAGCGGTTAGACCTACTATGTTATATGAAGTTGAATGTTAGGTTATGACTCGAGCACATTAGCAGAAGATGAGAATTTTAGAAATGAAGATGTTAAGGTAGATGTGCAGACATACAAGGATGGACAAGATAAGAAATGAAAATATTAAAAAGAAAGTCAGAATTGCACCTATTGAGGGAAAACTCCGGTGGCACGTTTAAAATGATACTGATATGTACTTAGACAACCAATAAATGCTCTAGTTAGGCGATATGAAACTATAACAAATGTGCACATCAAACAAGGATGAGGAAGCCTAAAAAAGACTTGAATAGCAATAAGAAAATAAAATAATATAAAATTTATTTAAATATAAATGATGATATAATAAAGGATAGAGCCCAATGACGTAGAAGGATCCATGTAGCCGACCGCACCTATTGGGATATGGTTTGGTTGTTGTTGTATATACGAGACGTCAAAGTCTCGTGTAAGGAATCTTCAATGCTTCCTCTTTGTGAGTATTATTCTCCATGTGAGATTGTGGGTTCTTCATGTTGTGCTAGTAGGTAATCATTTTTTAATTCCTAATTAGATTCATTTGTGATTTCCTTTAAGACATTACTTGTCCTCTTCATCACATTCGTCTTCCTTTCACCCATTGCAATATATGATTCTTGTAAATCCTTCAACTATAGAACACCTTCCTCACTTCTCATTCCTACATCTACCATGTTGTCACCACTTGCAGGCCACTGATCCCCCCACCCCCAGCTCATGAGGCATCATAGTTGCAGAGCTAGAGATCCACATTATCCTTTCCAACTTTTCCACCATTGCCTCTTGTAGAATCTGACACTAGAAATTCCTCCTCCACAAGTTTGTTTTAGATCCACAACTACCACTCATCTCCATTCTTTGTTATTTGTCTCCTGTCCTCATACCCACACTTTCCAATTCGCTTCCTTCACCGAGCCAATGGTTGAGCAACTTTGTGTTTCCTTCATTTGGCCATCGCCATTCCTTCCTAGCACTTGCATCATACCCTTGCACAATAATTCCAACACAACAACCATGACACTCACCTTCATTGGCCTACCCATCTGTCCTCTGTAGCCATTAGTTAACTCACCCCACACCATCACCACATGCCCCCACTTGCAAGATCCTCTTCCCACCGCTAATATCAGGAAGACCAGCCCTAAGCTGCCTCTTCAGCGAGATTCTCTTCCCATCGCTAATGTCAGGAAGACAAGCCCTAAGCTCCTCTTCAGCCCATCTGCACCTGTTGCCTACCTCTGTGTATTTGACCCACACAGATTTGCAAAGGTTGCAAGATCCTGGTAGTCATCTCTGCCAGATATCTATAAGTGCTTCATTGTTGCTGATTTTGCCGACTCGACCTGCAGCCAAATCTATTCTACAACAAGCTTTTGTAGTCTAATTTTAAATTAACTAATGTAGACCTCATCCATTAAAAGGTGGATGCTGCACCTTATAGGAATTTGGTAGAAGAGTCTGGACTTGGTTAAGTTCTGACCTTGTATAAGAATTAGGATCTAATAGAAGATTGATTGAATCTAGAGCCACATTGATTGCAAATGTCAGAAGAGAAAGTCACACCCAAATTCAATCACTCCAATTGATCAAGATAGACAATGACAACTTCAACAGCAGACTAGGCTTGCATCACTTTGACATAACAAAATTTTCACTTTTTTGGAAAATTACTTTATTTAATTTGTTGGTATAATTAAATTTCTGGCATTTGATTACTTTTTCTCATAAAATCTCTGCATATCATCATATTCTAGCAGCCACATAATTTTATCATTATGCCCTTGTTTCAAGTAATTGCTTAATTGTATAAGCACATTGCTTGTCAATATGCTTACATATTAAGGATACACCACTACTATTGTTGAATACATGGTAGATGCTAATAGTAACATAGAACTAATTTCTTTTCTATGGAGGTCGTGCTTTAGATTCACAAGAATAGATTGAACCCTCTAAATAGCTTCAATAAATATTTTCCTTAAAATAGACATAAGTGATTCATGGAAATAAACATACAACCTCCTCCAAAATCATATAATTTTATATTTAGAAAAGAATTGCACCATTTTCTGAAAATAGTAGTCGATATAGGTCTAGGCATGTCAAAGAAGTTGTCCTTATCTTTGACAACTGATTAGACTCGAATGCATTTCTTAAATTGGGTAACAAATGAGGAAGATTACTTGGCAACATATGATAAGACCGCTTTAGGAGCATAATTTGCCAAAATCAAACTTATAGGATCTATTAAGAAATTTTGGCATAATATTCAGGCCAAACTTGACAAGCTTAGAATATAACTCATCGCAAACTGACTCAATGAAAAGAAGACCCACTGAAAATTACATTCCAGCATACTCTAAGGAAGAATAGTAAATTGAGAAAATCCAAGCAATCATTCTTAAGTGGTAGAATATTGATCCTAAATTTAGATCTTACACCAACGTTGTAATATCATATCTTATATAGATAATGTAAAATATCACTCCATGGTTTAAAGATTCATGAGCAGACTTAGGCTGCCTCAACTCCTCCTTGTGTGCGTTACTATTGCTGGGCAAAGTTGCCCGTGATTTACCTCCCTTCCGGATAGTGGGGGGCCACCCTGAGGGGTCGCCGAGGTGACGGTTTCACCTTTTGCTACCAATGAGCAGACTTAGGCTGCCCCCACGGGTTGACGCAGTTAGTACTTGTATGGGTGATTGCTCCAATAGGTCTTGAGTCAATTCCCAGTGGGTACAAAATGTCTCGCTGGGTGTCTGACCTCCCTCGTGCAAAGGGCCGCTATGCTAGGGCAAATTCCCCCCCTAATTTACCCCCTTCTAGAAAGTGTGGGTCCGCCCTGGAGGGGCCGCTAAGGTTTGCTCTAATGAGCAGACATGAGCTAAAAATTTAGAAAGAAGGCAGTTTCTTTTTGTCTACTTCAATAAGAAATCCTATCATAAGGTTGCATAGAAATGAATACTAAAGATAGACAAACAAAAATTAAAAAAAAAAATATTGAAAAGGGAAACCTACTTTAAAGACAAACACCCAGAAACCCTACTCTTAAATCGACAAACTTTTAATTGAATCATGTGATTTAAATCCAATGGAAATGTATGATAATTATGATAAGACCACTAAACTAGTTATCCAACAAAGTGACTCTTCTCCTAATAACAAAGAACATTGACTTTAACCACAGGACTTGAACTTAGAAATGTGCCTTGATGACTCAATTGCTTCAAAGAACATCCAAACAAGACAGCTCCAACTATATTGTTTAACTAAATATTTAACTTCATCTCACATTATTCACACCAGCCATTCATTAAAGATTAAGAGCACCAAATAATATGAAAAATGTACCTTGTAACCTAACAAGCCCACTCTGTTAAAATTTGATAGCCTGAATGCACTTAAGGGTACACGCTTCCCATGACCACTTTCAGATACAAATAGCAGCCATGGAGGTCCAAGATTTTTACCTCTGCAAGAAGTTTGTGCAAGGATTAGAATTATTGTTGTTTTAACAAGTAATAGGATGGCGGTAAATAGTTGTTATATATCATTGGGGCAAGATGTGGTATCACTGAAGTATCTGAGTACCGTAGCAGCAACCTAAAAGCAAACAAGGATTAGCAATACAGTTACCATAAAGAGAAAACATGAACTCATAGGAACTTGTTAATGCTTCTTTATCAGGTATACATAGTTGGTAACTTGGTATCTGTGATTTTGGTGAGATACACTATTGCAGATGTAGCACGGTAATTGCTTGCCAGCTTAAGCAAAAATGCAACATAGGACGAAACATGTTCATATAAGCCAGTCAATGCCTATTCATCTGAATAGTAAGGCACAAGAATGTAGGTGAATTTATTCTCACTAAACTCTACATGAAGAACAAAGCAACCTGCTGTTAATAATACTCTCTGACAATTTCTTCAAGTCTTTCTGTATAGACACAGGTATGACATCCATTGAAGCCATTTTGCCTCCTTTTAATCTCATTGAAATCACACCTCTTGTCCTCCTCCCAAGTGCCCGAAGCTGATGAGTAGAAAATATATGTATGACAAGTATTAGATGGTAAATTTATAAGGAATTAATAGAAAAGTAGACCCAAGAAAACTTTGCAAATGGAATAGACATGAAGAAATCTAGGATTAAGCCTTAGTAGTAGGATGGCAGTATATCATTCTAATTTTCAAGGATCATGGCCCGTATACATTGGCAAGATAAAAGCGCAACAGAATCACAATGAACAAGACCAGAAAATACATTGAGGTAAAACTTCAAACATCAAAGGTAAACATTTCACTTAAATGGCTACACCATAAGTTTTGATCCTAGATCATAGAAGAGAGTAATCATATAATGGCAAAGGACATGGACATTGGAGACTCAGTTGAACAAGATAGTATCCAAGAGAAGAAATATCAATAAACAAACAGGATCCCGTTGACTTCAATCATAACACCATCTATTAGATATCGAGTTTTATTGTATTTTATTTTTCATGTCTTAACATGCCTCGACACGCGCCTCGACTTCCTCTACCAACACTTGTTGAACTTTTATCTTGCGAACGCGTTGTTGGACTTTTCGTCTGTCAACTCTTCTTTGATTTTTCACTTGTTAACAGCTGTTTGACTATCCATTACAAATTTCTGAAGGACTTTGCATTTGCCAACGCTTGTTGGATTTTCACCATTGCCAAAACGTGTTGGACTTTTCTCTTTGCCAAATATTTGATCAACCTCAACCCACTTGGACTTCATCCAATGTCAAACATTCATTCAACCATGATCTACTAGACATATTGGCCTAACTTAAACTCACCTCAATCATGTTGCTCCCAACATAATTGAATCAATATATTGTCCAAACATCTAGACAAACATATTATTCAAGCATCTAAACACAGCCTTTGGTGTAACCTTGACAAGACCAAGCTGCTGCCCAATTGCACCAGCAATCTCCCCCACATGATCTGGGCATTATTCAATCAATAGTTATATTGAGGTAATGGGATCAAGATCGACACCATTAACTTTAAATTCTAGTTAATTTCTAGATTTTAATGTTATTATCATTATTAGAATTTATCTAGAGTTTTTTGAGTCATTTCAATATGATATTTGTAGATATTCATTCAAGTCGAGCACACTAATTCTTATTCCCTTGGATTCGTATTTGTTGTATATTGACGTGGGTAAATATATCGTTGGACACACTTACTCTTGTGCAAAAATTATTGTGTAAAAATAGATTTTACATATGCTACTACAATTGTTTTGAAAAGTGAATTAAAATGACATTTTAGAAGACACTAAACTACTGAGTTAAATAATTGATATTCTTTTCATGTTATACATATGTAGGTGACCATCTAGAAATTAACATGGGAAGGTCTTATTTTCAAAAGTGGGTTTCTTTTTAAATGGTAAAAATGATATTCTAAGTACTCTTATGTCGATACCTATCTTGAGATTGCATTAACTTCCATATTATATGTTGATTCATATGTTAATGTTTGTCCAAATTTTTTATGTTATTAATCTATCTTAGGAGACATGTTAACCTACTATTTAAATAGCGCAACATTTATTAGGTGGTGACATAGGTTAGTCCGTTAAACTAACCAAATAGATGTAAAACCAAAGTGAAATAACTTTTGTGTGAAAAAATATTTACTGTGAAACAAAGCGAAACAACAATAAATATAAATAGAGGAAACCAATACTAAATAAAGAAAACTTTGACCCTAGCCTTATACCAGAATAATTCACCCACATAAAGTTGTGGAAGCGAGTGGTCGTCCGGGGATAGTATTTATTTGTATGAGAGCATTGTATCGTTGTATAGCATAGTGAATGCTTTAGCTCACATGTCCAATGACATTCTTACACTTCGAGGATACTTGGTCCAATGATTCACTTCTTGATAGATTTTAGAGATCCATTTATTAGTGATTATTTAGTAGAGATTAAAAGATGATAAATAAAAGTATAAGAGGGAAATGAAAATAAGAGTTTCAATACCCTTTTGTTTTATTCTTATAACTTTTGCTACTGTATGATTTTGTTGTATCATCTGTAGAGAATATATATATTGTTGAAAAGTTTTCTTATTAATTTTGAGTTAGTGATTATTAACATGACTCTTGGTTTCCTATCATTCCAGTATCACCAAGTGGGGTATCTACTGGTAAGGGGAAATACATCAAGGGGCATAAAGCAATTACATTTGTGGGTTCTGCATTTTTTGAGTTTTCTTGTTTTCTAATTTTGTGATTTCTTGGTATAAGATATTTTCACACAAGTCAAGGTGTATCTCTGAGCTATAAGATTTAAAAGACCTTTCTGTTTGTAGGTTGAGGAATTCTAGTTATGATTTTATTATTAAACAATTTAATCGATTTTATCATGTGAAATCTCGAGCTGGGGTTACGCATAGATCATGGCCATGCACGCGATCATGCATCTATTGCTCAAGGGGTTAATCATGGCTTGAATGGTATACTCATCTCTATCTCAAAGTCACTATCAAGAGCTTAGTCTCATTTGTATTGCTCGTTGTCAGGAATTCATAAATTTTAAATAAGTTGACACGAGTTTGATGGAGCATTTAGTTGACTAATTGTTATCCACAATTGTGAAGTGAATATTTTATTTTATTATATTTCTATTTTTGGTTAGTGTGGCTAGTTTAGGTTAGGGAAATAAATTGTTGTTCGATAGTAGTGGGTATTTACTTTTGTTATTGAGGTTATATCGAGGTAGTGAGATCAAGATTGGATTCAACAAATTTAGTTAATTTCTAGATTTTTGAGATGTATAATTATTAGAGATTTATCTTTAGTTTTCTATGTTAATTTTATATGATATTTGTAAATACTTATTCAAGTGGAGCACATTCATTCTCTTACTCTAGGATTTGTATTTATTGGATATTGATTTGAGTAAATCTATCGTTAACCACAGTTTCATATCCCTTGAGCATGAATTAATGCATAAAAAAAATTATATATGCTACTATAACTATTTTAAAAAAGGATTTAAATGACATTTAAAATAGAAAAATGAATTTTAGAAGAAACTAAATGATAGAGTTAAATAATTGATACTTTTTCTATTTTTTATAATTGGCACTAGGTATCCATCTTACGTCAACTAATCCTGGGAATGACCGACCCGACCCCACCGAAGTTTCCCACCGACCACCTGGGTAAATTGGGAAGCACTCGTAGCGGGCAGCCCATCAACCTAGCGTTCTTAGGTCAACTATCCATTAAGGAGAATTCATCGGTCAATTCGCTGACTCCATCCTTAGATGCCTGGGAAACTAAGAAGGCGCCCTACCGCTGCACCATTGCCCCGGGAGCAATAATTGATACTTTTTTGAACTACACAAATGTGGGTGATCGTTGAGGGATTAACATGGGAAGTGCATTTATTTTCAAAAGTTAAAAATTGCTATTCTAATTACTCTTTTGTTGATACTTAAGGTTGTTTTAGTTTTCGTGTTATATGTTGATTCATATGTTGACACTTGTAAAAAATTTGATGCTATAATCCTATGTTCGGAGAACACATGTTAACCTACTACTTAAATAGCGTAGCATTCATTAAACGACGATATAGATTAGTCCTTAAACTAACCCAATAGATGTGAAACTAAAGTGAAATAACAATTGAGTAAAAAAATATTTGAAATGAAACAGCATAATTATAAATGGAGGAAATGAATATTAAATAGTGAAATTTCTAAATCTAGCCTTATACTAGACTACCACTACCATTGCTCACATTATGTTGTGGTAGCGAGTAATCGCTCATGATCAACAATGATTTGAGCAAGAACGCTATATTATTATATAGCACAAGTGAGGGCTTAGCCTATCTGCTAGATGGTGTTATTACACTTTGAGAACACAACCATTACAGTCTTAGCTATTAATGACGATCCTCCTTTGGTATCAGAGCTTAGTTCTTTAAGCTCATGGCCGGCTAATTTCTTTAAGGGTTCAAGGACTCGGTAAGGGATACTTAAATCTTCTTTAAGTTATGCTTGAATTTCTAAATCTACTATTACATGGAGAGAATTTCTAGGCTGAAAGGTGGAGACTCGATAAGCATCCTTGTTATGCAAGGCTAGTAAGTACGTAAGACGGTAAGCCCGAAAGCCTAAACTAAGGATACTCCTGGTAGTAACTGAAGGGTTAGTATAATAAGGCGACCGAGTTTGTTAACTGATTGCAAAAGATTACAGTGCACGAAAGATTCGTAGCCCGTTAAGTGAGCATGAAAGTTTTATGAACTCCTAAGCCGTAAGTACTAGCTTAGAGGTTATGACTGAAAAATTCAAGCAAAAAATAGAAGAATGGTATAAGTCCCGAACCGCTGGCCTTGAATACCTTGATCTTTCCCAAAGTCAGAAACCCACACTTTGTGATTTAGCCAATAACGTTGGTACCACTTTTGATAGAGTTTGCCTTTTATCAAAAGTATCTCTAAAGTATTTCCATCAACTTGCTGAAGAAAATAAGAAGTTAAAAGAAGAGGTGAAACAGTTGCGAAGTTCGATTCTCAATTTAGAAAAACAAGTCTATAGTCAGAAACCTCTTAGCAGAAAAGAGTTGGTTAAATTAGTAAGCCAACCGAAAGAAATAGAAGAGGAAGCTCTAGGGATAACCAAAGAGTTATCTATTGATATAAAAAAAATACATAAAGCAATCCAGGAAGTAAAGAGACTCATCAGCGGATGAGTGAGTTAGCAAAACAACTAGAGCTAAGCGAATATCTGAAGGCGCTAAAAGTAACAGATAGTATTGAAACACCAGCTCTAGGATTTGCCAAGCCAACTGATTACAAATCAACGTTTGACGTGCAAAAGGCATTGATAAAACAAAATAACACCCTTAGTTCTTTGATTCTTAACCTTTCTACACAGGTACAGGGATTAGAGGAACAAGTTCAGGGGTTAAAACGAAGCATAGCTACAACCTTGGCTCAGACACCATCTAAAGAACTTGAGCAATCCATTGACGGGTTGACACAAAGAATTGGAAGCTTGAACTTGGGTACAGACCCAGTTATTCCAAAGAAGAAAGAATCTATTCTTGTGTTCAGAAATCCTTCTGATATTCTTTCACAAGAAAAGAAGAAATGACGACACGACCTCCAGCAGTAGCTTCATCAACTGTAACAATCCCTAGTACTGATAATCAAATTAGAAGTTACAGGCAAAATCAGCGTAGATTATATAACTTACAGAGAAGAATATCTCCTAGTCAGAGACAGTTCAGGAGAACTATTGAGAGCCAGCTGAGTCCAGAACAGCAGCTGGAAGTATCAAGATCTCAGAGAGCTAATATGGTACCAGCAGAGGTACTATACTCTAGAGGCTTTCAACCAGCCAATCATAGAGTATATCAGCACTACTCAGAAGAAGATATACTTTGTGTGGAAGATAATCAAACAGATCTTCCACTAGTAACAGAACAGAGTCAACAGGCCCTGCGCTAGGCAGGTTTCCATCATATACATATAGGTCTGGTAATAATCAGACTCTATACTATGCACCGAAGGGATACTGGAGTTATGACTCTAGTAATCTTACGAGACACTCGATGGCGAGGAGACAGGTCTATCATAGCAACTATGGAGATGGACCTAACGAATGGTACACAAATGGTTTATGTCATCCCTGACATAATGATGACAATTGAAGACTTTGCAAACCATGTGGAGCTATCAATACAAACACATGGATATGCTGAATGGCAAGGCGGTGCCAGCAACCTTCTCATCACTAGAATGATGATAGGAAGGTTAACTAACACGAGTTTTACAAATTTTGCTTATAATGTTCAAAATGTTGCAGATTATCTGGCAAGTAGGGGAGTAATAGCCCTACCAGGTACAAGATTCTCAACAGAAGAATTACAGCAACAGCGATGGGTAGTAAGGAATTCTCAACGACGCAACTCTCAAATACCAACAAGAGTTCAGACGAGAACGCTTCTAGATGGAAGCATATCCTTACAATTTCAGGGATACACAGCAACACCTACACCGTCTCCCATAACGGTAAATAATGATGATGTAGAAGATATCTCTGAGCAAGAAATCCTTGGCGTCTTAATAGATGAAGGGACACCCAGCGAAGAAGAAGAGCTGCTAGTCAAGAGGTTACAGCCTAATGCACATATTCCAAAGAGAATGACTAGTGGAGCCGCAGGGTATGATCTAGCGGTCTTAAATCACTACACCATTGAGGCAGGAGAAAGAAGCCTAGTCTCTACAGCGATTGCAGTAGCAATACCTAAAGGGCATTATGGAAGAATAGCACCAAGATCTGGTATTTCATCTCAGAAAGGCATTATTATTGGAGCCGGAGTAATCGATAGTGATTACAGAGGTGAATTAAAAATTCTGATATTCAATGTTACCTATCAAGATATTCATTTGTCTGCAGGAGAAGCCATAGCACAACTTATCCTGGAACGGATAAGTACGCCTCAAGTTATTGAAGTTGCTAATTTACCACCAACTATTCGAGGAACTGAAGGTTTTGGCTCAACAAGCAAGACAGATATCCCTGATAACAAGGGGAAGGCAGTTATGAGGTACTATATTGAAGCCGATGACACTGCAAATGTCCCAGAAGATATTACTTCAGATGATTCAGAGGCCCGTGAACCTGAACCATTACAAAGAAAAATGTCCCCACACAGTGAAGAGTGGGCACAGTTAATGAAGGTTCTACTACCAAGACCTCTTAGAAAGCCATCCAAAGCCATCGAAGTTTCCTTAGAAGAATGGATGGAGTTAAGACAAGCATCTCTGGAACGAGGTGATTATCTGGAAACCCTCAATGATTATATATACATGCTTTCCAGTGATGATGAAGAGGAATGGGTCAATCCATTCGCGGAAGGTGGTGGGGATGACGTCGACGACACTAAATTCTTCACAGCATCGGATACTGAAATCCCTGAAGAAGAATTATTTGTCCAAATGGAGCTAGAAGAAGGCTATGAATTGGACTATCCACAACAGAGGCCAGACAATATGCAAAGGCCGATAGTCCTTACCTCCACCTCTTCAGCAATATCCCAGTATAATCCCCCTGAAGATACTATGATGGGTCCTCTTCAGTATGCACCAGCAACACAAAAACCAACAGTGCCAAACCCCTATCATAGTCAGGACTTCTTAAACTCCAAGATTGGGAGGTGCAAAATTGGAAGCAATACGGAGCAGTGGGCGCTACCATCAGTCCAGCAACAGACAGGTGCGATGTTAGTATTACCTGATGACATTGGCTTATATAATGATGTTATTTCCAGATGGGAATCCATTACTACTAATGTTGTGGATTCTAAGATATGGTCTGATAAGAAGGCCAAGGTTGCATACATAGAAAACCTGCTAGGAGAAATTGAAAAGAAAACCTTCATTCAATGGAGGATGATGTATCCCGAGCAGTATGACAAAGTGATTGCAGCATCAGATGAAACTCAAAATGTGCTGTTACAAATCAGGAGAATTATTACTCTCGAAGATCCGGTTGTTGGGTCAACTACTGAGCAGAATCAAGCATACTTAGACCTTGAAAGGTTAGTATGTCCAAGTACTAAAGAATTAATTCCTTATATGAATCAATATAAAGTCCTTGCAGCAAAGACTGGACGCATGTTTGTTAATGAAGAGCTTTCATCAAAGTTCTACAGAAAAATGCCTCCTCTTATCGGAAATTACTTGGAGCAAAAGTTCCAAGAGAAATTCCGAGGTAACACCATTGGGGTCCTACCCAGGATCCACCATGCACATCAGGAGCTCACTGAAATGTGCAAACAGGCTTCTTTGCAAAGAAGTCTCAAGTACTTACAATTCTGTTCACAGATTACTTTGCCAGGTTATTACCAGAGTAAGCGAAAGTTTGGGTTACGAAAAGCCCAAAATTACAAAAGTAAACCCCACAAATCCCACGTACGCGTCATCAAAAAGAAACATCAAGATGACAGATCCAAGGTGAAAAAGTGCAAGTGTTATATTTGCGGGTAAGAAGAGCATTTTGCCCGGGAGTGCAGAAATAAATTTGGTAACAGAGAAAGAATTGTCATTCTTGAAGAACTAAACCTTCCTGACAACTATGACGTAGTCTCTGTGGATCCAGAAGAGACAGACTCAGATGCTATTTGCAGTATGTCAGAAGGTGAGACTAATACTGAACAATACTGTGAAGCAGTAACCAGCACTCTTCCTTTCATGGAAGACCTCTTCGTGTTAATCGGAGACGTGCAAGGATACCAAGTCCAAATTGACATCCCTGAAGAACAAGCAAATTGTGATCATAAATGGCAAGAAAATCAGGAATTATCCACCAGTTGCCAAAGATGCAATTTTTGCAAGATAGAAACCAGTGTCAAATCCCGAATACACTGTTCGCAGTGTCTCTTGACTTCTTATGCTCTGTGCGCGGACTATTACCTCCATCTAATAATAGAGACAGCGCCTATAGCACCAAGAAGGTATGATGAATCTTCTTTAATTCCAGAATTACTAGACTATATTAATTTCCTCAGGGCAGAAAATGAAAGATTAACTGCTGAGCTGGAAAGAATCAAGAAGAGATATCAGCATGAAGAAGACATCTTATCTGAGGAATTGGCAGATGACCTCAGAAGTTTATCAGAATTTAACCACAGGAAAGATAAGGAACAAGTTACATTCCTTGAAGAACATACAGTGTCCAAAATAACAGACGGCCAGTATCATCAAAAAAGAGCGGTAAATCGCCTCTACAATATGATGATTAATTTTGAAATACCTAACGTACCGCCTTTTTCAGTAAACGCAATTCTAGATACAGGGGCAACATCATGCTGTATAGATAAACGTTCTATCCCAGGAGAAGCCCTGGAACAAAATTCCTACACGGTGGTTATAAATGGGGTGAACTCCAAGCAAACAGCTAATTGGAAGCTAAAGAACGGACAGATGGTTATTGGTGAAAATAAGTTCAGAATACCATTTACTTATTCTTTTGAAATGACCCTAGGGGAGGGTATCCAGATGGTTTTGGGATGCAACTTTATCCGCAGCATGCAGGGTGGAGTCAGGATAGAAGGTAATCAAGTGACATTCTACAAGAACATCACTACTATTGCAATGAATCAAACTACTTCACCGGCAATAGAAGAATTAAACCTTGATGAAGAAGAGTACCTACAGATTAAGGAACAGGTATTCTTTAATAGCAGCCTTTCCAATAAAAATATATTGGCAAAACATGGCAGGTTATTGGACAGATTAAAGGCTCAAGGTTATATTGGTGATAATCCACTAAAGCATTGGGAGAAGAATAAAATACTCTGCAAAATTGATATCATCAACAAAGATATCACTATTCAAGACAAGCCGTTGTCTCATGTTACTCCCATTATGAAGAAGGCATTTGAACGACATGTGGAAGCTTTGTGGAAGATGACTGTCATTAGACCTTCAACAAGCCGACACAGAACTATGGCTATGATTGTACAGTCCGGAACGACGTGTGATCCCTCAACAGGAAAAGAAGTCAAAGGAAAAGAGAGAATGGTGTTCAATTACAAAACGTTGAATGATAACACCTACAAAGACCAATACAGTCTTCCGGGTATCAATACCATTTTAAAGAAGGTAGGCAACTCAAAGATATATTCTAAATTTGATTTAAAATCAGGTTTTCATCAAGTTGCTATGGATCCTTCTTCTATCGAATGGACGGCATTTACATGCCCATCTGGCTTATTCGAATGGTTAGTAATGTCATTCGGTTTAAAGAACGCTCCTTCTATTTTTCAAAGAAAAATGGATAATTGCTTTAGAGGGACTGAAGAATTTATAGCTGTATATATTGATGATATACTGGTATTCTCCAAGACTGAAGCAGAACATGTTCAACACTTGGAGAAGATGCTAACAATTTGCGAGGAACATGGATTGATTCTTTCTCCTACCAAATGCAAGTTAGCTGTACCAAGAATTGAATTCCTTGGGGCTGAGATAGGTGAAGGGAAATTACGCCTTCCAGGATAACCAGCTAAAGGAGAAGAAGGGTCTGCGATCATGGCTAGGTATTTTAAATTATGCTCGAACTTATATACCTAACCTCTCATCAAAATTAGGACCTCTTTATGAAAAGACTTCTCCACACGGCGATAAAAGAATGAAGCCATCCGACTGGGAGCTTGTCAAACAGATCAAGGCTCAAGTACAACAATTACCTGACCTTGAGATACCTCCAGAAAATTCATATATTATTCTTGAAACTGATGGCTGGCTGGGGCGGTGTTTGTAAATGGAAGAAAGCCAAAAATGATCCGCGTAACACAGAAAAGGTATGCGCCTATGCCCATGGGAAATTCCCAGTTGAAAAATCTGTAATTGATGCAGAAATTTATGCTGCGATGGAGACAATGAGCGCACTTAAGATACATTTCTTGGACAAAGAGGAGATTACCCTCAGAACAGATTGTCAGGCGATCATTAGTTTTCACAACAAAACTACAAGAAATAAACCATCTAGAGTCAGGTGGCTTGCTTTCACAGATTTTATCACCGGGACTGGGATCAAGGTTAATTTCGAACATATAGACGGCAAGTTAAATGTGTTCGCTATCTCGATTGGTTCAAAAACCAGAAACTCACAAATCCTTTTGCAGGAGGACCATGAACTACGCAGGGAGATGGCCTACATAGAATACGAGGCTATAGATGCAGTCGAAAGCAGCTTGAGGGAGTTGGAGTTAATTTTACAAGCAAAGGAAGGAGATTTCTCATACAGGCGACACCAAGAAGGAGGCCCCGGCCCAAGGAGCATGAACTACTGGAAGGAGAAGACACCAGCAGTAAAGGCAGCTAGAATTGAACTCTTCCAGCTCACGCAAAGGGCCAATCAATTATTCTCCGAGATAAAAGCAGTCCACTCGTGAAAGCATATGGTGGGCCCGAAAATCCACCTCCGACAAAGATAATATTCGCCACTACCTAAAGATAAGGATTGAGCCTCGGGGAGCCGTCCTTTATCTCCTAGGCAAAGCTGTAAAGGAGGATAGGCAACGCTGTAAAGAAAAAGTAAGCTCTTAGAACACTCACTCCAATCATTTACTTTTAGTGATTTTATTGGTGATAAACTTATTGGGAGAGAGATTTCTTGGTGACTTTATTAGTGGCGATTTAAAGATTATAATTAGTATATTAGTTATTAGCTTGTGATAAAAAAAAGTATGTTAAATAAAAAAGAGGAAAAATTGGTCACTTTAATTGATGATAAATAAAAAATAAGAGTTTATATCTATATATATATATATATATATATATTAAAATCTCATTTAATATGAAAACTTAAATTTGAAATATAAATGTCACTTATCTAGTTTTCTCTTAATATGATGAAATTTTGCATGCAAATGTGATTTTTAGAGAGAGTTGGTTTCAATCGGTACTTAAGAGTTGCTCAAAGATTCGGATTTCGGATTTTGTTTTATTTGTTATAATATTACTTTTACTATTATTTTCTTCTTTCTATATATATATGATTTTGTTATCCTACACACCTCATGGTGCACACCTTGTGAGCACCATGTGTATTTTTTTTTTCTTTTTTTTTTAAACTTAGGGTTTAGAATTTAGGTTATAGTATTTAGGCTAAAATTTTTTTAAAAAAAACAAAAAAATACACATGGTGCTCACAAGATGTGCACCTTGAGGTGTGTAGGCTAACATTCCTCTCTCTCTCTCTCTCTTTCTATATATATATATATATATATATATATATATATATACAAGCATATAGTTTGTTGGAAATCTTCTTAAATTAGTGATTATTGCTAGAATTGGAGTCAAGCTTCATTATTTGTCTAATAATTTTTTAAAAAAAAACATTTATGCCTCAAAAATGTTATATTCATATTTTCTACTGTTCTGTGAAAACTTAATCAAACCAGAATCATTTTATTATTGTTTATTGAATTCAGCAAAGTAATGCCTTTGCTTCGCTAAAACGTGTTCAGTGATGATCTCTGATCATTGGAACACAAAGATGCACCTTAATAAAATAGCAAATACAGCTTAAACATATGCCATTAAGTTTACACTGACCTTACTACAATAATTCACAATGACCATTCCTTTCTGAGAAGCTAAAGCAACAAGGTCAGCGTCTGCACAGAGACGAACCCATTTCAGCTCATCACCAGGGACCTGTAGCATATCAAAGCTGAATCATTCCATTTCATAACCAAGAAGAAAATATCAGCACAGTTAACAGGACAAACCAACTGAATTGCAATGATTCCAGAAGGTCTGATTGCTGAAAAGGCTTTTAAAGAAACTTTCTTGATGTACCCATTCACTGTTAACATTACTAGGTATTGATCATCAATAAATTCACTGACAGGAATAATTGAGGTTATTCTCTCCCCTTCAGACAAGGATAGCAGCTAGAAAGACCAAAGAAAAAGTAATATAGAAAGAGATGCAACAAATAATTTGCTAAAAATATCATATTAACCAAAAAATGTAAAACTATAAAGGACTTAATAAACCTGGACCAATGGAGTGCCAGTTGCAGTCCTAGAACATTCTGATATTTTATAAGCTCGAGCAGAGTAAACTATGCCCTTGTCGCTGCATCACACGTTTGACTCATCAGAAACATGCAATGCATTCTGTGATAGAAATGCTAGTCTACCCATGACGTTGTGAATTAAGATTTCTAACACTTTAAATTTGATATTCAAGAGTAACACAAAAAAAATGTAATGATTCTTTTGATATATTTACACATCAATGAAATATGTATCACCATGAACAACCATCATTGATGGTTTGTTTACTTGCACAGTCCAGCATCCAATACACTGCACAAATTTACATTAGATAGGATTCCCTTCAAGTTGAACCATAGATTGTCCAACCAGACCACCACATTCATGTTATCAGGATAAAGTATATCAATCCTGTCAGAGTTTAGAGTGGAAGGGTGCGATAGAATTGAGACTGCCTTCATGTTGAACTTTAGATTTTCCAACCAGGTTACCACATTTATATTAATCATATAATAGTAGATATGAAATACTTTTTTATAACAATATAAATATATATAAATTGATCTCTTTCCTAATACTTTAACATGGTACCAGATAACAGGTTAGGAATTCAAACTTGACTTGAGTCAAATATATATACACACCTAGTCCTCGAAAAATCCTCTTACTAAAAAGTGTTTCCTAGCATATTATCCAGTAAGGTGGAACATCGCCGTATTTCTTTTTTATTAAGTTAGTGAGAAATTGACAAGAATTAACTTTCTCACAAAGAACAAAACACGTACTCATCTAGCCTACAAATCTAATTTCCAATTTATGAAGGAAAAGCATCTAGCCTACTCTTCTTCAATCATCAAGATTCGGAACAACAATAGACACCAGAAAGAAAAGGAAACAATATTAACTGGTACATAGCTAAATGGGGACCGCAAAATGTGTAGCCATGGTAGTTAAAGAGACATATATTAGGTAAAAAGGATACTCTAATGAACATAGTCCACAAACTCCATCCTTCAATTACCTGAAATAAAGAATGTGGTCATGTGTATGACAAACGATGAAGTCAGACATCAAGTCATTAACCCGCATCTTTCCAACAGATTTTCCAATGGTTCCTCTATGTTGCAGGCTAAAGGTGTTTGGCTTCATGCGCTTGAGATATCCTTTCTCACTAAGTGTCTTCACATAAAGCAAAGTTAGTCATTTTTAACCCAGAAAAAGTCAATTTTATAAAAATCAATGCAAATCTACATAGCAATAATCAACAACTCCATGCTCATACCAGAAGCATCTCCTCATTAGAAATAACATCTATTTCCTCAAGTTGGCTACTCCCTGAATAATCTATAAATGAACGTCTTGGGCTTCCAAATTTATGCTTCAACTCAATTGCTTCTTTCTCTATAAGCTGAAATACAAAAATCAAAATCACAATAATATGAACATTGGCTAAATATACAACCCTATAATGGGCTCGACAACACTCAAGCTTGTTTTTTAGAAAAATATATTAACTTGGGCCAAGCTATCTCAAAATATTTCATTCAAATTTGTATATTAAGAAACTTACTATGCTCAAGCTTTTGAGTTTTGCCAAAGCATTTGCTTACTTGTTTGTGTCAAGCTTGTTCAAGAATAAAAAACATAATATTGCAGACTGTCACAATTAGTTTTCAGTTTGAATTCAGGTGAGTGCAAAAAATCATTTAACATGTTTTGGACATTTGAATTTTTCACAAAACTGCCACCAACCTCAGTACAAAGGATCAACTTTTAAGATCTTAAATTGGCCTAACTTCAACTTCTATACTTAAGAAAAAACAAGAGCAACTTATTGCATTAAATTCTCCGTGGGCAGATATGCTGCACACTTATGTACATTAGAACCCCCTCTTACAGCAGTATGGTGCTCATAGGAGTAAGCATCAAGGATGATAAATCTAGAAAAATTGGCACACCTTCAAAAACTTAAGTGATATGTTTGCATTGTCACAAGATGATTCAAGGCACTAGATCTCAACACTGTCAACAATCTTCTAGGATTCAATGGCTCTTGTCAAGATGCTCGACAGTGAGACAGGCAATGGTGCACAAATAACTTCATAGGAGGAAAAACAAAGCAATGAATATAAAAATTGTTAACCTTGAGTGTTCACATCTTAAGCTTAATCAATTCCAAACTGAAGATAGCTCAAGGTTGATACAAGATCATAGAAGGCAAGTTTCCAAAACAACCAGTAATATTCTGGACTCAATTACTCTTGCCAAGAAGCTTGATTGTAATAGACAATGGTACTGAAATAAGTCCATAGGAAGAAAAAAAAATTCATAAAGTAGTTAACCTAAGTCCACATCTTATAATTAATCAGGTCTGCATCACCCTATAAAAGATAACTTGAGGTTGGGTTATACATGATGAAATATTTATATCAGGAATCAGGAATGTATTGGGGAGGGAACTTTTCCAAAGATATTGAATAACAGGCATTAATTGAATGGCTTGTAGAAAAGCTTTCAATATGTTATACAATGCAAATTTAATTTTGTTGTTGTAAAACACATGTCTAACATATTTTTAAATGCTTCACTTTTCCTTGAATTCAAATACTCTCGTGTTGTACACACAAAAAGCTCCGTAGTCCATTCCAACAAACATTTTTATTGCTATTTTTATCATTTAAATATCAAAATTTAATGAAGGAAAAATCTAAACAAAGCTACCAGCAACAAATTGCCACTAAGATACAAGAGTTATAATCTCTATGCACTTAGTGGTAGAGAATTAGAATCCATAACTAAGTAGTAAATGTCATTTAAAATTGTATGCATGAGAAATTCTCAAAAAAAATAACCACCTGGAAGATGAGCTTCTTACTAGACAAGAGTTCATTTAAATTAGAAATCTGATCTGATAATGATTCTGCTTCATCCACAAACTTCTTTCTCTACAAAACAGGGCAAAGCATCATCAGCAATAAGAATGATTGGAATATATTATCTACTATCATTAGCAAATACAGTATAAACCTCAAGAAGAGTAAGTTTCCTCAAAGTAATGTCCAACAAAGCTTCAGCTTGCTTTTCAGATAAATGATACTCTACAATGACGGTTAGTCTCAGTATATAAACTGAAGTGAATATAAAAAAAAGATACTATGACTTGATAGGAATGACTAAAAAGAATAAAAAAAAGTATTCCTTAGCATTACACTTCGTAAAACCTTGATGGAGATGTCAAACTGATATTTAAGTTTAAAATAAAAAGAGAAAAAGATAGAAAAAAAGTTCAGCAAACTTTTTTATTAAAAAACTGTTATTATAGAATAGTTATTGATGAAAATTATAAAGTATTTAAGTTAAAAGTAGAACTGACAAAACTTAGGTCGCAACATTTAGCACAAACACACTTATGGAGATTCCTAAGCAAAAGAGACCTAATATGTTTACCAACTTGACAACATTTGCATTCAAGGCACTGAAGAATAGAAAGACTACAGACTATTTGCTTCAGATATTGAAGGGTAGGATACCCAAGATGACTATGCAATTAGAGAGAAGCATCAACATATGCACAAAGGAATGATGGAGCCACCGAGGATTTAAGATTTCATTAACTCTAACTCGAGTAGGACGGTATGGAGAAATATGATCTCGAGTAATTTCTCAAAATGATCGTGCATGCCCTAGATAAGTGAACTAATCAGAAAATTATTCTAAAATTAGCGATGATAGTCTAGAAATGACCTATGTGAGTGGCCATCTCCATATCTATCCTATATAACTGAAATAGATTGTCAAGTCATAAGCCTGAGAAATGGCGGCCATATTATAGATCTTGAGCCTATATCCAAGACTCATAGAAGAAGAAGCAGCAAAGAAAGTAAGACATGTCAATGGATTGTCATAAGAAAGCAAGTTATTGTGCATCATTTCACTCACACACTATCTAGCATGCTCAGGAATCTCAGGTGCTAGGGTGGTGAGTTGCTCCAGCTGGTCTTAGCCCATTAACAACACTCGAATAAGAGTGTTCCAAGAAGGCCCAGGAGGTATAATTTTTACCATTCAATATTTCTCAAGTAATCATCAAAGATCTAGAAATGGTAGGAGAGATTGCAAGGGAAGGCGTTGCGGAAGTGGTAGAGGAATCTGACATTTCAAGAAGCCAAAGGTGCGGATTGTTCACTAAATTAGATCGTTCAGTAAATGGGCCAGCGAAATGGGAGATAACGGATGTTGGATAATAGGCTGCCCAAACTGAAAATGAGCCTGAGGTCTGCCAGCCCAATAGGTCTGATAGAGCAGGAAAACCAACTGCTGGACTGCACTTGGATGAAATTCTGCTGGCCCAAAAAAGGTTACTGGCCAAAACAACCAGATCTGCTGGAATCCTGCAGATGATGACAATGACACAATCCAGAGGTCGGACTGCTTCATCAGTGGCACAATCGAGTGAAACCAGGGAAGACATCACTCAGTGAATGCTAGATTGAGAAACAAATCAGATTTCCTGTTCTTGATCCTGAAAACTTCAACAAGAATCGCATCGTGACGAAAGGAGATGGCCACATGTTGCATTGACAAGGATGACCTGTGGATGAAAGGAGATGACAGTAACCCTCAATTGGTTGTACACTTACTGTGACGTCGACAGAACGAAAGGCATGCAGACAATGCTTCTTGACGGACAGTGATCGATTGATTGAATGATGCCTGAATGTTGTGACCAGGGTAAACAACGTGAAGATGAGACAAACGGCTTACAGGAAATCACAAGATGTCCAGTGACTGACCGTGGCACGCGTGGCACGCGGCATGTTAGGTACGTTGCAGTGGAATCTTAGGTAGGCTTCCTCTACTATACATAGGTATTATTAAGAAATATAGAACATTACACATTACATATTTACACATATTCCTACACATTACATATTTACACATAAGCCCATTCATCCAACCATAACATAGATGAACTGGTACTTGTTGCAGAGGTGAATCAGATTGATTCATGTTAAGGTTGGAGGGATAATGCCCTATTCCTATGCAATGATAATGAAGATTCCATCAATGTCAATCCCTTTTCAACAAAGTAAGTTCAAGTTCTTTTCCCTGACTCAAAATTTAGGTAAAACATTCATCATCTTGCAAATATTGTGGGTGAAAACACAGTGATATCATTGTGTAAGTATTGATAAATTTTAAGTATTATGCATTTTGTGGAATAACAGCCAGTGTCGATGCATTTGAGCTGATACTATGTTGGTGAGGAGTTGCATTAATGCAATTTGTATAAACTGTTACTGCAATAGTATGGAATTACTTTGATACATGGTGTGACTGTCATGATAGCATCATGCCATAATGTGTCTTTGGTTGGATGTATCATTTTTGATGAGACTGCATTGTTATGGCGTTATGACAATCTAATTAAATTAGATGCATAATGTTAATTGTTTTGATAGCACTTCTGATGGTTTATGATCTTATATGCATCAGTTTCATAATATTCAAACACTTTCTTCCACACTGGCATTCATACATTGTCCACAATTTCATTAATAGTGGCGGCCTTGGTTCACTAGTTTATTTGATGTT
Organism: Hedychium gardnerianum; assembly: GCA_038050645.1. Lineage (NCBI taxonomy): Eukaryota > Viridiplantae > Streptophyta > Magnoliopsida > Zingiberales > Zingiberaceae > Hedychium > Hedychium gardnerianum. Next base: position 11,906,278 of record JBBUKS010000113.1, on the reverse strand, counting down.
TACAGTAATTACCATAAAATGTTGTCTTTTTATCGCATTTTGCTTTAACACTGGTTACTAGTAAGATTATGCATGTTTGGGCAATAGTAATCAACAAGTAAATATCACCCACCCCTAATGAAGGTAACATAAAATACTTGGATTTCAACCCAAAAAAAGGCGACCAAACTCTCAATCAACAATCAAGAGTAAGAAATGGGACCAAGGGAACCTAACCCACAAACAAAATTGAATGTCTGTTCTACTTCTAATAGTAAATATATAGCAGACTCTTCATCTATTATTCCAAGAGCAATTGCATGATGATTAAGTTAATAGTGTTTGTGCGCTAATCACACATTAGTATAGTCAAAGACAGACTAGACAAATAAAGACATACCTTTCACTAAAGAAGTAATAGCCAGACTGTTACTAGAAGTTTTCCTGATTATGTTTATAATATCATCCAAGTTATCAAGACCAATAATGATGCCCTGAGAAGAAGATTAATGGATAAAAAACCTCAATTTTTTTGGAACTTTAAGCATTTGAAATAGTAGAATATATACCTCAATAATATGTTTTCGTTCTAGAGCTTGACTAAGCTTAAATGCTGCACGCCTTTCAATGACAGAACTCCTAAAATCAAGAAACACCTGAAAAAAAACAAATTATTTACTTTTGCTATTATATTTCAAGTGACCTAGCTAAAAATCTACTATCAGGATATGTCAGTTTATGTTGAAATAACAGTTTATGTTGGGATATCATCAGCTGAAATAAATATTTCAGCCCATTCAATATCTGACAAACCCCTACCAAAATCTATCAGAGGAACTTTGTTAGGATGATTTCTGTAAATATGAATGGCATAATAAAGAACTTATGTTTTCTTAAATTCACCAGACATGCACAAACATATTACAACATCAAACAATGAATGAGCATAACAGATCTTGTAATCTTTTTCCAACTGTATAAAAGGCGAACAAAATTTTGACAACATAATACCTCTTTCAAAAGAAAATTTTATCAAGAAGAATGTAGATGGAACCTTATTTATTATTGATTGAAATTTCACTTCAAAAGATAATATATATAGATATGTATTACTTGTCAAGTTTTAAATTTTGCTACATTATTTTTGTATATTTTGGTTTCTTTTAGAATCCAATTACTTAGGATGGAAGATATAAGGGAGGGGAGAGAAGTACTAGAAAGATGTGCATAAATGATGAAACTCTATATGTATGAGTTTTTCCCTTGTATCTATGCATTCAAGTAATCAGGCCCTAGGATCCATTACTTGGATGCGAAGTCAGGAGGAGGAAGAGAAAGGATCACAAAATTGCATGTAAAGCTAAATTCATATAAATCTTTTGTGTCATTTTTCTCTCCTCTCCTATTTCTTCCATCCAAGAAAACACACCTTTGGCCCAATAACAAGTCAACATTCTTTTCAAACTTTTCTTCCATCCAAGAAAAAGCACAAGGTTTTTGTTTCTTGAGAAAATCCTTATTTTTCAATTAGTTTCATAACTTTGTTTTAAGAGCAGCAGGAATAGCAGTGTTTATCAACAATAGAGCACTTGGGCCATTGAGCAGAAAATCCTTATTGTATGAACCTATTTGGGGTTGATTAGATATATCACATGTGTCCATTGAGCACTATGCAACATTTATATCATTAGTAACAATGAAAATGATTAAACTATGTTTTGTCACATTAATTATAATATTTTTGGCCTCAATTTACCCTATACAACTTCCATCCTAATGGATTCAACTTGTCTAAATATAAAATTCAATGTACACCTTTGAACATTTCCTACCATCACTTATTTCTATCATTTTAACAACCACTAGAGCTCATCCAATTGCTCTTGGATAATAATACTAATATTTAATTTTCCTAATAACCCTACACATGAACATAGCATTCTCATCTTCCTATATTAACTTTTTGTGTATGTTTTACATGACAAACATTCTAACTAATCTATAATATAGAAGATAACTCGACATTTGAAAAAAAAAAAAAAAAAAAGATGCTTTTAGCCTTGAAGGGTTCATACAATACTTCAGATTCTTTTTTATTTCAACAATTCATTCTTTACTATTATTGATTATATCATCAATATCTCATTGTTTAATTATAGATCCAACATATCTAAAAGAGTTAGTATTTATATTCATCCATCTCAACTAGGGGTGAGTATTCGGTTAAAACCGAACCGAACCGATTTTTTTCGAACGAACCGAACCGACCGAATTTTCAATACAACCCAAACTGAACAAACCGAATTTTTCTAATTAGGGTCTAAAAATTCGGTTTGGTTTAATAAAAATTCGGTTCGGTCTAAATTTTAGGGTCTAAAAATTCGATTTATTCAGTCTATTCGGTTTAAACGAGTAAGGAATTTCGAAACCAAACCAGAACCGGATTAATTGAATTTTTAGAGAAAAAAACCAAATTTCTGAATAAACCGAACCGGATTTTTAAATTCAGTCGGTTTGATCAGTTAGTTCGGTTTAACCGAACTTTTGCTCACCCCTAATCTCAACTATTCCCTCAGTTCTAATAATCAAAATTACATTTATATATTCAGTTGTAGTTCTATGTAACACAAAATCTTTAGAGGTTTAAGTTTACACTCACATCAATTAAAAAATTATCAGCAACAAAGAACCTCCACTAAAGAGATTTTTCTCGACTATTATCGAAGAGCTTATCATATAAGCCTACAATTATAAGAAAATTATATCCCACACCTTGTAACTTTAATCCTTGTAATGATGTTATCATGCATATTGTTTATTGCATCAAAATAATTATTAGATATTCCTTTCTAAAATCCACCATAATAAATATATAAGAATTTTATCAAAAACATATTCCAAGTTTAATATAGTAGGAAAAAGGTTAGAGTTGGGAAAATGATTAGAGTTCCCCCAAGTAGTCATCCCCTTCAAGGTTTAAAATTTCGAGCTGTGTCAAAGTTTCGATTTACGACCAGACTGATACGGTTTCAATATAGTATCGTGTCGATACTATTTTGGTACTTTTAAAATAGAAAATATACTAATTAAAAAATATTTTTATTAATATTTGATTGCTATATATACTTCCTATTGAGCTAAATTTGATATTTTCTCATAAAAATTTTGATACTTAATTGAGTAAAAATTGATTTAGGGTCGCGGGAGCCTTTGCGACCCACCGCAAGGTCGTGGCGGCCTCCGCAATCCGTCGCAAGGTCGCAACGACCTCCACAATCTGCCACGAGGTCACGGCGACTTCGCGACCTACTGTGAGGCCTTCGCGATCTCACAAATTCAAGCTCGATGTCATGTCAATTGGAATTATAAATTTCACCTATGCCAACCAACACCGCTCAAGATCTTTTAGCTTGGTCGAAATATATCATTCTAGTAAATTATCGAAACTCAATACCACTTATCACAGATAATGTCTTCTTTCTTTGCTTCATCTTCTTCTTCCTTCAATCTCCAATTTGTCATTGGCACCAAGCATCAAAGCGTCAACACGATATTGGAACAATATCTTTTCGGTCAAAGAATGAAACTACGACACGACTTGAGATTTTAAACCTTGGTGTCGAGTGACAGTTTCAGTGATTTAACGAAAAAATACGTTTTGACCGTTATGCCCAGCAAGGCACGATATTTCAACCATGGTGTAAATGTCGTTCAAGGATTGCTATCCATACATCTAGGACTAGGAGATGTTACGATTCCCGAGATGGGAAGAAAGAATGAGCCAAGCAACTGTGAGCAACACCATGGAAGAAGACACCCAATTCTTAGGCACTAAAACCATAATGCAATGCAAAAATTAGTAAGGCTTTTCCCGACCTTCATATAGAATGTCATTATTGTTCCGATTATAATTGCACCCCTTAGGTTGATAGTTTTACAATAGAGCACTATTCTATTTGAAAATTGGTCCTTGCAAAAGTCAACAAAAAGAATATTCAAATCCTTGTTTTTTCTCTATTTTTTCATTAGTTATCTTATTAAATATAGCAAGTAGGCAAATGCATCACTCCGTAAAATAAAACGCCAAATCGAACCCTACAATCCAAAGTGCACAAATAAGGCACCTCATTTCTATAAAAAGACTTGGTTAGCAATGATAAAATAGGATAAAACTTATTTAAATATAAATAATGATATAGTAGGATATCTAGTGAGATGGCATAGAAGAATCCGTATAACTAATTGCACATAGTGGAATAAAGGCTTTGTTGTTGTATTATTCTCTCAATATGATTTATCCACTTAATTCCTTTATAGTTGAAATAAATAATCTATATCACCTACTTACCTTTATTCTTATAATTCCACGTATGCTTGATCTATCAAACATTAACTCTTATTGTCCTCTCAATAATTGTCCTTTCCCATATATTATGGAATGGCTTAACCTATTCTTCTTGTCCTCTCAATAACTCTCCTTTACCAATACATCATCATATGGCTCATTCATTTCGTTCCTTTTTAAATAGAACAAATATGACAGATCACCAATTCAACTCAATTCCTATAAATTGATACCAAGGAACTCCCAGTTTAAGGCATGCCACTCCATGCTCACCTAAAGGAGGAGTCTCTTATTACATGATCCTAGAAGGGAATGTTATTAAATCCAATTTGAATATACCACTCCATCCAACTAATCTAAACACGTCAATTGTTAGAAACTACAAAGTAGTGATGGTAATGTTTTAGAATTGTTAAAAAAGTTAAAAATAAAATTGTCATTTAGGGATACCTGAAGTAATTCCTTCAAACCCATCAGTTTTGGCTGACCATCAAGAATACTGCAAAACCAAAAGCATAAAGAAAAGTAAGCAAATTGGACATCAGCACAAAAACCTCATAAAATGGAATTGGAAAGGTGCAAACTGCAATAACCAAGTGAAAAAGTTTACTAAACATAGAAATTAGATTATATAAATTTGCCGTCAATAGATAAAACAGGATACGACTCAAATTTAGAAATTGCATCCTACAGTAGATATGGCCGAGAGATAGCAATTGAATTAGCTCACACCATGATCTCAAGACCCTAATTATGGAGAACTACCACAATCAATAACCATGAGCTCCTAGGCAGCAATAGAACCAACCACCTGATTGAATTTCAATTGGATGTTCACAATGTTCAAATTAAACAAATCTAATCCAACCATTGGACTAGTATACAAATAAAATATAAGGAAAAACAACATAGAGCCTATTCAACAAGGAGTATGAAGCTTGACATAAGGAGACAGATAAAGGTGATATAGAGATAATAAAAAATCCAGAGAATTAGTAATAATATCATAACACTATGTCTATCATACATATATTGTAAAATTCAAACAGAGCAGAAAATTGAAGCAATTTATAAAGAGATTCTTTAATTAACTGAAAATCAATTACGAATGTACCGCATGGTATTAAGTTTAAAAAAAACAAAGAAATTCCAACGTTTCCAGATTTCAAATAATAATTACTAAGCAGATTAACAACTAACATCATTATGAGAAAATTCTAAAATATTTGTTTAGTCCCAATACTAATAAAAATTGCACAAACAAGGCCAATACACATAAGTTTATTGGAAATGATTATAATCTGAAGTTTATGTTGTTTTTCATTAGTAATTTGTATGCAACAAAAAAAATGAGAATTGGAGAAGAATAAGTATCTTTACAAATTTGCAACTCTTTGTCCATCAAATGAGTTTCTCTTACACAGCCAAAGACCAACTTCAATATTTCGATTAGCAGTTTGTAGATTATTTTATTTCACTACTAGGATGAAACATAATGATCATGTCAGTTGAAACTATTGGCAAAACATCAGGCAAACAAAACCTCAACGGTCATAGGACAAGAATCACAATTCTCACTAAAAAGGAACACTAGGGCAAAGAACATAAATTGACATATTATAAACTCTGAACAGAACTACTGTAGAGACAAAAAAAAAACAATATAACATCATAATTTTCAACCAACAAAATAAATACCAAATATTAGTTGTCTAATGGCGAAAAACTCCAAGATACAACAAACTGAAGCACAAACAAAGATATAGTACTCACCCTACCATGTTGCAGCTAAAACTAGACTGAAGAGCAGTATGCCGATAAAGGTTGTTGAGAACAATTGATGGATCTGATCCCCTTTTCAGCTGAAGGAAAAATAATATCAGTATGCTGTAATTTAATAGATAGGAATTCTAATGCAAAAGAAGGATAAGTCAGGAAGAATTGTTATATACAGAACTAACCTCAATTACAACACGCATTCCAGAGCGGTCGCTTTCATCACGAATATCGCTTATACCATCTAAAGTCTGTCATAAAAATCAAATAATTAAATGAAAAAGATGAACTACACCTCAACTTCTCAAAAATCTGGTAAGGAGACTAAATATTTGCAAAAAATATTTATCAATAAACATTATGTAAAACAGCACATGGATGGGGGATAGACACTTGGACAGCAATTGTATGGTCAACTAATCTAATGAAACACCTTATGAAAAATATCCTTTATTAGTGTGTTACGGTGGCTTACTCAAATTCCTAATCATCCGAGGATTGAAACAAATTAAACCACCAAGCTCAAATTTTCATGTAAAATGATGTACAAGATATTGACAAGGAAAGGTTTATTCTGGTACATTCAGTAAATTAATGAAATTATTAATTATTTAAATTTTACTTTAGTATAAATAAACCTTTTAATTAACTATTTTATTGTAACTAATTAGATTTTTAATGCAAATTTGTTCTTGTATTTATATTTGTTTATTAATTAGTCACTTCATCCTATATTGCAAATTAACTATTTATATTTGTTCCCGAATATAAATAAAATGACATCAATTTTGAAAACGGTGGTCAAGAACGTCCTCGATGAGTCAAGAAGACGAGCACCACCAAATAAAGAATCTTAATGATGGAATGAGAAAGTACAAACGAAAGTGACGACCCATAAGTTACCGTACAACATTTGTAAGAATGAAGAAAACTTAAAAAATACGTAATAGCCAACGCTTGCATCCACAATTTAATACAAAACAAAAGAGGAAAGAGACATCTATAGAATAGCTAAAGTAAGATAAAGGAAAATAAGAAATCATTACCCAGATCAGATGCATTAAAAATGAATCAAATAAAGTACTATGAAGTATAAGTTAATAAAGGAGCAATCGAAGGGGCATTTTATCAACATTTTAATAAAGGTTTATGTAACCGACATAATTTAGATAATTTAAATAGATTGAAAAGTATAGAAATTTAAATTTTTATAAAGAATTCAAATTTAGAAGTAGAACACATTTAATGAGGTATGAACATGTTTAGGAAAATAGGATATTGAATGGCTTAAAAAGTTATTCAACCTGATATTGAAAAACGAATAAAATGTTTAATCAATGGTAGGTAAGTATTATAGTCCTCTATATAAAAACAAAGAAGACGTATAAAATTGTGCGAACTATAAAGGCATTATTAAGCTAAGAAGTCATACCATAAAACTTTGAGAAAGAGTAATTGAAAAAATATTAAGGAAATCAAAATGACTGAAAATCAATTTAGATTCATATATGAAAGGTTGACAATAGAAGCTATACATATTTTCAAACAACTAATCGCAAAGTATGGGGGGAAAGAACAAGACTTACACATGGTATTTATTGACCTAGAAAAAAAATTAGAACAGAGTCCTCAGGAAATTATATGGAGAGTACTAAAAAGGAAAGGTGTTCATGTAGCGTATATTGAGGATTAACAGAGTCAAATCTTTTTGCACTAGTAACTCACTAGATACATCCAAGATAAGTAACCAGCATGTTATTTGTGGATGACATTGTTTAAGTTGATAGAGATGTGAAGGAGTAAATGCTAAGCTCGAACGTGGCAGGAAGTAAAAGGTTTTAGGCTTAGTAGAGTAAAAAACCGAATATAAACATATGGAATTTGAGTTTAGTAATATTTGACGTAATAAGGAAATTGTTAGGATAAGAGATAATGAATTCTCTATAACTGAGAGCTTTAAGTATCTAAGATCTTTTTTACAAAAGGATGAAAGATTGATAGAGATGTTTTACATAGAATAAAGGTAGGATAGTTGAAATGGAGGATGACATTGGGTGTTCTTTATGATCATAAAATACCTCTCAAAGAGAAGTTCTACAAAACAATGATTAAACGTGTTATGTTATATAGAGTTGAATATTGGATTATGAAGCGAGCACAGAGCAGAAAATGAGAGTCATAGAGATAAGTATGTTAAGATAGATAAGCGGACATATGAGGATGGACAGGATAAAAAATGAGAACATTAAAGAGAAAGTCAGAGTGACGCCTATTGAGAGAAATCTCTAAGAGACGAGTTTAAGATAATGTGGTCATATAGTTAGGCGACAAATAAATGTCCCAATTAAGCGATGTGAGACCATAACAAATACACACATTAATTGAGAGAGAGAAAGATCAAAGAAGACTTAGTACAGATAAAAGAGGATAAATTTCATTTAAATATAAATGAGGATATAATAGAAGATAGAGCCCAATAACATACGAGGATCTATATAATTGGACCCACTGGTTGTTATCATTGTTATCCTCAAAATTAAAAATGCCTAAAACCAATTAAGTTTTAATTTTTATCTTTAATCATTTCTAAACTTTATACTTCTTACGTTCCATGATGATTTATAAATCATAATGTATTCAATTTTTATAGTACAATGCAAGATTGAGCGATGAAAGGCTAGAACCTTCTTTGGTTCTCTATAAACTGGAACATATTTTCCCTTTAGATTCTACAGCATTGGAATAATTCTAGGTTTAAAGGCCTAAGAAACCTTCATCATTAAGGTATTAATTAATAATTCTTTTAATTAATTCAAAGTACTCTTTCAATATTTCGGCAAAAATTTGTGTTCATTGTAATTTTTTAAATTTTGAGTTGCATAAGTTATTACAAATTTGTAAACATTAATGTATAATTTTAAGCATTTGTGTAATTATGTCTACAATGAAATTTGTTTATGAGTATCTGATAAAAGTTTAAGCATTAAATATCACTGTAATTTTTATATATTGTTTAATAAATCAAAAATAAGCGGTGTTGTAAATGGCGGTAGGCGGTGGCAGGGCGGTCAGTGATAGCCTACCACCTCGGCCCCCTTGGCGATTGATTTTTTTTACTATTTTTATACATAATATTATAAATAGTTATTATTCTTTACTATTTTTATACACAATTTATATAAGATACAAATAAATATATAAATATAACTAACAAAATAATTAATAAAAATTCATCTCCATATGAATACTAAAAACTTACTATAAAATATAGGAGTGTCAATTCGGGTGGGTCGGGTGGGTTAGGATCGGGTTGAAGATCGGTTACGGAAAAAAATCTCAAACCGACATGAACCCGAACTCATCCCGAAAATCCTAAACCCGAACCCGAATAACCCGCCCAACTTGAAAAAATCATTTTTTTTTGTTATTTCCCTATAATTTTTCACTTTTATCTCAATTTTTCATCATTGTATACTAATATTATGTTATTTATGTATATAAAACATCTTAAGTTTCAAAATAAAATTTGATTTAACCCCAAAAAAATCCCTAAAACCTAAATTCATGTCAACCTGGATCAACCTGAACCCGAACCTGATTTTTTCGGGATCAACTCGAGTCAGGTTGGTGGGTCGGGTTCATTTTTGACACCTCTAATAAAATATATTAACTAAAAATAAAAAAGTTAATCTTTTTATTTTATTATATATATATATATATATATATTAAATTAATATGATAATTTTATTAGGCTTTAATTAAGCCTATTTAAATTATCTCAATCATAGCGAGGAGTTGATTAAAATTATTAATATAAAGTTTCAATTAAATCCTAAGTTTAAAAAAAAACCTATCTCTATTCGGTTCGATGTTTCAGCTTTGCCATCGGACATGTGCCGGACCGGGCGACGTGTCCAGACGCGTCGCCTAGCCCGGCGACGTGTCCAGACGCGTCGCCTAGCCCGGCGACGTGTCCAGACGCGTCGCCTAGCCCGGCGACGGGCACGGAAGCGTTGCCCAAGCTCGACGACGGCAGCAGGCGATGACGGCAATGGCAGCGGCGAGAGTAACAATGATGGCTGCAACAGTGGTTCGAGGAAGAAGGAGGTGGGTTTTTTAACCTAATTAACTTTGACCTCCACCTAAACCATTGTCTTTCATAAATGCGGGGCGGTTGAGGTCCGTCTCCCGCCTAGGGGGCCGCCTCAACCGCCATTTAGAACATTGGAAATAAGACTATTAATGCAACAAAACAATTCAAAATTCCATCATTTAAATTAGAGATATGGATATTAGAGACACGAAGCAACTCCATAAAAATAATATAAAGGTATATCAAACAACAGTACAGGGTTTTACTTGACCTCACTATTAGGGAAATAGCACAAATAAACAGACAGAAAAATAGAGTTGTTACCTTCTGTTCCACAAGTTCAGCAATTTTCTTAACTAGGGCAGATTTATTTGTCTGATAAGGGATCTAGAAGAAAAAAAAGGACAAATATAAGCTAAAATACCCAGTATGTCAAGTACAGAGATTAGTAAATAAATATATCATCACCTCCTTAATTATTATGGCACTGCGTTTGGCTTTCTCATCAAGCATTTCCACATCTGTCTTCCCTCTTACTATTATGCGGCCTCGTCCAGTCTTATATGTTTCCAATATCCTTCAGAGGAAGAAACAGAATCATATACTAAAAATGAATCTTGTGCCAAAAGGTAAAATACGATGAAACACTCAACACAACTTTACCCAGAACTCCCTAAAATCAGCGCTCCAGTAGGAAAGTCAGGTCCAGGCATGTATTCCAGTAATTCTTGGAGCTATTGCACAAAACAAAGAAGTTAGTTCCTTCAGAGAACACAAGAAATTGAATGGCAAAGTAAAGCATCTATACATGCACAACAAAAGCAACGTGGGTTGACCAAACATACTGTTCGAATAGAAATTTATAAATTAAACACAATTATGTTACCTTCAAAGAGCATTACTCCAACAAGGACAAATTTGTATAATTCCAAAAAAGGTATTAACCACATAAAAGGGAAAAAGCTATACATTCGTTCAAGACAACATCTTCCAAAACTTTGGATATGTTGATGCTGAAGCAAGAAATTCTTCAGCAGGACAATTATGTCCCAAAATATTTGTTTATACAACAAAATAAAGGCTGACAGGAGGATTAATTGTATGTAACATATTATTGTTCATTTCTGAATAATGGCAAAGCAAAATCTTAGAATGCCATTCTCATTTTAATTCATCCTTTCTCTCTTTATATTCTCTTTGTCTAAGGGTTAATTTGAGGTTGAAAATATAGCCAGTTGTGTGCTAATTGTTGTTCATAAGTGCTCACTGGAAGCAAATAATATGTTATCATTTCATTATGTTATGTCTTAATCTACAATAGCAGATAACATAACAAGCTAAACATAGATAATACATATATTCCAACTTAAGGGGTGAGTGTTAGAGCCATTATATTAATGGTGTTATTGGTCTAGTAGGTTTAGTCCCACATTAGTTTAGCTTTCATCATGAGTTTATATATCTATGTAATGGTTGTCTCATTTTAATACCATACAATGTTTTCGACACAAGCTTTGACATCTTGCTCCATGCTGAGATTTCAATCTTTGGCCAAAACTAGACGCATTGGTGTCGTGTCAAGCATGCCAACACACGGTGCTAGAGGCACTTACCTAGAGGAAGGAATTGGGAAGGAGAAGAGAATTGCCAATACTAATCTCTAGCCATTGTCTGATCGCCTCATGCCGCTTGCAAAAGCCTCACACTAAAGCTCTAACATAGTCATCACGATCATCATTGCAAAGGCTTGGCATAAAAACTTTAATGCCATTATCACCAATGTAGACCTTCCAAAAGCCTCACCCAAAGGCTTTGACGATTGTGCAGTGATCATCATAGTCGTCACATAGATAAAAAAAACCTTGCACAAAGGCCTTGATGTTGTTGCAATTGGCGTTGTCATTGTCCACATGTAGGTTCGATTATCTTGGCCAGTTTAGCATGACTAACAACCAGTAGAATGACAAGATATCTCACCTCTCCCGAATGACACACAATAAATGTTTAAATCATGTTCCTAATTTCTAAAATTATATCAAAGCTAGCTAAATAGTATGATATTATCTAGTAAGTAAAAAACTAGAATATTTATTTATATTCCAACTTTTTCTTACGAGTTTTATAAACAATTTCATTTTGTTAGTTTCTTTAACTTTTTAAATTATAATTTTTAAAAATATTTTTTTTTAATCTATGTTTGTTGATTCTAACAATCAAATAAGACTAATATTAAGATTTTTAGCTCAACTAATCTCCTTAATAATACATATTGACTCTATGAACTAAAGAACCAAGCAAAATGGTTCAATAAAAACAAAAAGGTGGATTTAAATTAAGTGCAATTTGACGACGAGAGAACCATGTTTAGACATGGATGACCTATCAAAAAATAAATTATTTAGTTTCCAACCAAATACTTCAAGGCTGCAAAAAAATTTGGAATTATCTCCCTATGTCAAACATATAAGAAACCAGTGGCCTATCAACAAAACAAGAAAATGGGCATTACTGCATCCAATAGTAACTTTACAACAACAACAACAACCGAGCCTTATCCCACTATGTGGGGTCGGCTATATGGATCCTTTTACGCCATTGAGCTCTA
>JBBUKS010000113.1:11830878-11850490 GCA_038050645.1 Hedychium gardnerianum | reverse complement strand
AACTCTTGCCTATTTAGCACTACACCCGAGTTCTTATGGAGATGTAGCGGTCCTTGCCGAGACGTTACAGTCGGACCTTGCAACGCGAACTCTTGCATATTTAGCACTACACTCGAGTTCTCATGGAGATATAGCGGTCCTTGCCAAGACGTTACAGTCGGACCCTGCAATGCGTTTCTTACAGGGAACATCCTAGCATTAGCATAATAGTTTAATTGATCTATTCATTGAAATTTGTCATAGTTTAACGCTAGCTGACAACCTAACGCAACCCTCCTTCTTTATCCGGGCTTGGGACCGGCCATGACTAGTTCGTCATGGGTGGAGTTTCAAATCAAAAAAATTAAAAAAAAAAATTAGATGTGCACGGGATGTGTAGGATAAAGTGTGCATCATATATATATATATTTGGCCCAAACAATGATGTTGCAGTAGGACGTCTTTTTAATTTTCAATTTTTCAGGTATTTAAAAGTTGAGTCTTGGTTTCGATGAATTAACAGATAAATTTTTCTTAATGGAAAGTTGACCTAAGAACTCTAGGCTCATGGGCCGCCCGCTACGAACACTTCTTGATTTACATGGTGGTCGATGAGAAACTTCTGTGAAGCTGAGTCATCACCCTAGGATTAATCGGCGTAAATTGGATACCTTATGCTAACTAAAAAAATGGATCCATATTTTTCTCATTCAAGACTAACATGGTGATGCACCTCACAATCCTTGCCCGAGCATACATATCTGGATGGGTCTAAGTATGCTCACCGAAGACATGACCAAGCAAGAAGTTCACGGCTGGGGAACAAATGCCTTGGGAACATCCCCAAAGCACCCTAGTGTAAAGATTGCTTGAGTGAAGAAGTAACGGTCCACCCGTCCTATTCAACCAGCACGGGAGCATCCCCTGTCGAAAACATCCCCAACACATCGTCCAGCCCGTGAGAACACCCCCGATCAGGGATATCTCTCTTGAACTCCTACCCCTCTTCTTACTCTACTTCATCATTTCTGCTAATGTATCTCTAACTAATATTATCTCAGGTTGCGAGAGCCTCCCTACCTGTGGAGATCTCCCCTGGACTCCAACTATCTCAAGCTACGAGAGCCTCCCTACCTGTGGAGATCTCCTCTGAACTTCAACTATCCCAAGCTGTGAGAGCCTCCCTACCTATGGAGATCTCCCTTAGACTCCAACTATCCTAGGCTATGAGAGTCTCTCTACCTATGAAGATTTCCCTTGTACTCCAACTATCCCAGGCTACGAGAACCTCCTTGCTTGTGCAGATCTCCCATGGACCCCAACTATCCCAGGATGCGAGAGCTTCCCTGCTTGTGGAGATCTCCCCTAGACCATAACTATCCCAGGATGCAAGAGCCTCCCTGCATGTGGAGATCTCTCCTGGACCCTAACTGTCCTAGGTTGCAAGAGTCTCCTTGCTTATGGAGATCTCCCTTAGACCCCAATTGTCTTAGGCTACAAGAGTCTTCCTGCTTGTGGATATCTCCCCTGGACCCTAACTGTCATAAATTGCGAGAGCCTCCCTGCTTGTGGAGATCTCCCCTGGACCCCACTATCCCATCTTGAGGGAAATTCCTTGCTTATGGATGTCTCCACTGAAATATAACTCCTTCGGTCATTCTACTGTATTACTCTCATTAACAATTATCATTTTCATTGACATCTTTTTGATTAACAATCTCCCAGGTGATGTTGGTCCCTAAGACGTGACTACACTACTAGCTAGGGAAGTCAAGCCAGGATTTGAATTCTTTCCATCATTAAATTTAATCATTCCCATCGGTTGTACTTGGTGCTAGGAGTTGACGGAAAGAGGTGATGTGTGTTAGTGACATGTGATGGTTTGTGTGAGTTAGAAGTCAACCCAACAACAAATTTCTTGTTCAAGTCTATTCACTGACACGACGTCGACAGATGATCATTCCCCTGACACATGACAGGGCATGTCTGGCCCACTCTTCCCTCTCACCTCATGGGAAGTACACACGGGGATGGGTGACAGTTGACGTGGAGGCTTTACTAAGAACTATATAATCAAATGGGTGTTGGCCAAAGAGGGGGTTGGTTCTCTCTTCCTTGCTCTCTCCCGAATTCGAACTATGTGAGTATTTTCCAATCAATGCAGTAGTTGACCGGCTCAACCACTATTCTTCTTCTTCCTCCTTGCTCCAGCAAAAAGCCCTTCTTCAATGGAAGACACCGATTCTTGCAGTTTGCCAAAGCTCTTCCCTAGCGGAAGACACTTTCTTTCCATCATAAGACCTTCCCTTAGAGAAGTTAAATTTTATTTTTCAGCCTTGTACCGCCGGCCCCCGCTGATTTGTGTTAACATCTTAGATTGGAGATTAGCTCAGTGGTAGTGGATTGTTGTTGGAGGCCAACTTAGGAGGCTCATCCAGCTGTGTGGTACTGTTGTTAGAGACCGACTGAGGTGCAAAGCAGAAAGAACTCTATCAATCAGAGGTTTGCTCAGCGATGGAGGATTGTTGCGAGAGGTTAGTCTCGATGCAGAACAGAAGGAGCTTCACCAGTGTCAATCTGATTTAAATGGTGCAACAACGGAGGAGGTCTGGAGCCTTGGAGAGGCAGATTCTAATCGCGCGCATCACATGGTAATGTACGAAACCCTCGGGGCTATGATATAATGGTAAGTGATGGGACAAACTCTCTAGGCAACAAGGATTCGAATCTCACCCAGGAAATTTTATACCTAGGGATTTTGAATTATTTGTTATGCTCGACCATCCACTAGGACCCATCTATGATTCCTGATTTATCCTGGTGGTTGATGGGAAACTTTTATAGAGTCAGACTTGTCACCTCCAGGGTTAGTCAAATCATAAGAACTGGATACCTGGATTATCAAAAAATAATCAAATGTTTTGCCCCCGAGATTATGGTGTGATGGTAAGAAGTGGGACGGACTACCTAGGCAATGAGGGTTCAAATCTCACCCAAGGCATATTACACTTGAGAAGTTTGAAAATTTTGTGAGGGCAATTCGCCATAACTCATCTGTGTTTCTCGATTTACGTACCCTAGTGGTCGGTGAAAAACTTTCATGGGTTGGATTGATCACCTCCATGATTAGTCGGATCATAAGAGTTAAATACCTGAATTATTAAAAAAAATATATAGTGTTTTGCCCATGGGGTTATGATGTAATGGTAAGAAGTGAGACAGACTCTCTCGGCAATGAGGGTTCACATTCCACCCAAGGCACATTACACCTGGGGAGTTTGAAAAACTTGTGAAGCTGGGTCGTCCGCCAGAATCTATCTACGCTTTTCGATTTATCCGTCCGCCAGAATCTATCTACGCTTTTTGATTTATCCTAGTAGCCGGTGGAAAACTTTCATGCAGCCGGGCTGTCACCTCCATTATTAATCAGATGGTAAGAGCTGAATACCTTGATTAAAAAACATCAATTTACCAAAGGGTTCACTTAAAGTTTTTGAATGTCCAAAAGGCGCACCTAAGTTGAATCTTTCCCAAAAGGCGCATCTCATTCTCATTTTACCCCTCCTGTCAAAAGATGATCCATTACTAGGGGTGAGCAAAAGTTTAGTTAAATTGAACAAACAGACCAAATTTAAAATTTGGTTAGGTTATTTCGGAATTTTAGTTTTTTTTTCTTAAAAAATATCGATTAATTTTTGGTTTAAAAATTCCTTATTCAATTAAATCGAATAAATTGAATAAACCAAAATAAAAAAATTTAATCGGTAAATTTCTATGTAAGTGAACATATAAAACTTTAACTAAGCAATAAATCTCTCATAAATTCGGTTAATTCAATTTTCGACAAAATTAATCAATATTTTATTATTTCGATTTTTATTAGAAAATTGAGTCAGTTCGATTTTTATTGAAAATTTGGTTGATTCGATTAATTTTTAAAAAAAAATCAATTTATTTGATTTCGATTAATTATTTGATTTTTTTTATCGAATACTCAACCCTACCTATTACATTTTTTCAAAGTCTTTTCTCTTTTCTCTATAGCTCGGGTGTCGCGCCCATCAAGATTAAAAAAAATAAAAACTTAATTATATTATCACTGACTTTCCTATAAAAGATATTGATGACTTAAATTTTTTTAAAAAAAAAATTAATCATTTTAATCCTCTAAATTTATCTATTTTTATTTTAAAATTTTAATAAAATTAAAAAATATATAAAAATAGATTAATAAAAGTAAAAAATTATATTTTTTTAATATCTAATTATAAAAGAATAAAAATAATAAAATAGATTAATAAAAATAAAAAATAAAATAAAATTTTATTTAAAAAAATTAGCACCACTCTAGCACCACAATATTTTGTCTTTCTCATACAAGATGATGTTAGTTTCGGAAGATCAACACTAATACAATATTGTTCTTAGAAGAATAGGACCACAGTGTTGTGAAAATTAAAAACCTTTTGAGCACTGTTAGGAAGACCTTCAAATAGTAAAGGAGGGAGCATATAGATTCCGAGGTATTTCAGAAACCCATAGGAATTGGAATGGATCAAATCAGAGCTCTCTATGCCCATCAATGAGTTTTGACCAAAATTCATTGATGGACTTAAGGGATTTAGATTTTTGAAAAGTTAACATGTAATGGAAGAGGATAGTCTATTGAAGGTATTTATGGTGTTCATGCCTAATTTTGATATCCCTACGATAAGTTATGTGTATGTGTCAATTGCCTTAAAATCTAAAACTTTAAAAACTTTTTAATTATTATTGTTAATAACTTTGAGCTGATAGCTCTAGGCATATATAGACTCCGGGGTACTTCAGAAAGTTGTAGCTCTTAAAAGGGTTCAATCAGAGCTTCCTAGGTTTGTCAATGAGTTTTGACCAAAATCCATTGATAGACCTAAAGGATTTGGATTTCTGAAAAATTAACATGTAATGGATGAGAGTAGTGCATTAAAGGTATTTATGGTGTCTATGCCTGATTCTAACATCTCTACGATAAGTTATGTGTATGTGTCAATTGTCTTAAAGTATGAAACTTTGAAAACCTTCTAATCACTATTGTTAATGACTTCAAGATGATAGCTCTAGGCACATATAGACTCCGTGGTACTTCAAAAATCTATAACACTTGGAATAAATCTAATAAGAGCTCTCTAGGTACATTAATGAGTTTTGATCGAAATCCATTGATAGACCTAGAGGATTTGGATTTCTAAAAAGTTAACATGTAATAGAAGAGGATAGTGAATTGAAAATATTTATAGTGTCCATGTCTGGTTCAGACATCATTATGATAAGTTATGTATATGTGTTAATTGTCTTAAAATCTGAAACTTTAAAAACTTTTTGATCACTGTTGTTAATAACTTCGAGTTGATAAATTTATGCATATATAGACTCTGGGGCATTTCAAAAACCTATAGCACTTGCAATGAGTCTGATCAAAGTTCTCTTATTGTATACAAACTGCAAGTGCACGATTGTCATCAAGTAATAAAAGATATTGAATTTACAAGGACTAGAAAATTGAGTACTAGTCGAGTTAGTGAAATAGGTTGTCTAGAGAATCGTAGATTATGTGAATTGAGAGAGAGAGAGAGAGAGAGAGAGAGAGAGTCTAAAGCTCATATCGCCAGAAGTCGAGGGTGAAATCCGAAATTGGGGGAACGATCCTAGGATTTTGGTTTCGCCACGATGATCTTTGACATCTTAAGTATTGTTTACTTTCCTATCTCTATGTTTGTTCGCATGTAGGTGGTCTATCGCGACATACCGATATAGACTTTTGAAATTATACCAGCATGCCTGCCCAAATGCGACGTCGACTTTCAAGGCGACATTGCTAGTACGACCGCTTTCTTAGGGAGACCCTTGTCATGAGAGCCCCACGGTCCCATAATTGCCATCCTTGTCTTTGTGATGTCAAATTAGGGCAAACTCATTACGCTCTATGATAGTCAATGAATCCCTTGTTGGGGAAGAAATCCAATACCCCTCATGGCATACCGACCTACTTTCGTGACCGACTCTCCATATCTCAAACATTTATGGGTCAAAGAAACCTTTCAATCCTTCCATGCGTCCCGTGAGATATGAAAGTGCAAGTTAGTGTCACAATCGTGTATGCACAATAAAGTCGAACCATGAAATAAACATGTCATGCAATAAAGAAAAATAAATAACTATTTAATTTGACTATCAACAATTACATCGGGATACTCCCTAGTCTTGAAATTAAGAGAAATACTCTATAGAGATGGAGTTACAATTCAGAAGACATTAAAGAAAGCATCTAACAACTCCAAACAGAGAAAGAGGAGAAGAGAAGGTTTATCGAGATGGTTGTCGATCTTCGGAAGGAACTCCAAACATCGATCGGTGGATGGATTACTTCGATGACTCTTGGAATGATAGCTCTAACGTTCCCTAGAATAGGGAAAACCCGCCTCTAGGAAAGGGGATGGAGCCCATGGTCCCAGATAACCTAGCAAGAGTTCCATTGATTCTTTTATAACTTCCCCAAGCCTTCCAAATCTGTTAGACCCTGCCTAAATCATCGAGGCGCCTCCAAAATGAGGTTTCGGCCCTTAGACTAGGTTTTCACGGGTTTCACTCTGAACTAAACTTGTAGATCTTGAAGTTATCTTCAAATTGATAGTTGTAGGCTTCATGGCTCAACCCAAGCTAAAAATTATCCCCGTTTGAAGTTTGGTTTGTTGTTGGGCCTCCTCGGGATAGATATGAGGCATGACCGGGTCTGTGAGGCACTGTTGGGCCAAATTTCTTCTATACTAAAAAGCACGGCCATGCCTTGGATGCACGACCATGTCTGTTGGTATAGAGGGAGTTTGTCCGGCTGTCCAGTTATATGGAGAAAAGCAAGTCATGCATGGGAGGCACGGTCGTGGTTGGCGAGTCCTAGTCTTGCGGCTGGATGGGACATGTTATGTGGAGAAAAGTACGATCATGCCTAGGAGGCACAAGGGTGGCTAGTGCAAGAAACTCCATTTTTGCTCCGTTCTTCAGTTAACTTTGTCTGTAGGAATACGCTTGTGTCATGGGACATAGCGAGAGCGTATTCCTTACTTCAAATCCATGTTCCAAGACTCTTATGCTCCAAATTCGCTCCATTTTTACATCCTATCAATGAAAAAACATAAAGAGAAGATCTCCGAACGAAAAGAATAAAAGTAATGAAAATAATATAAAGAAGATGTATGTATACAAAATATGCTCATGAAATGACATAGAATGTTTGCAAAATAATGCTATAAATCACGTATGAAACACACACATCAATACCCCAGACTTAAACCTTTGCTTGTCATCAAGCAAAACCTGCAATCTAGATCCACACACTGTGTGATAGATGTATCATAATCTCTAGCGAATCAGTCTAATTCTATCATGTAGTTTCATTAATGAACAAGATAACTGAATTGTCCTAGTGTGGCTTAACTGAAAGTTCTCCGTGTTTAGTGCAAAAAATGGCTCAACTTTTTCTAATTTTAACTTCCAATTCTAATCAAGACGTTATCTAATCGTATTCCTAATACTTCCAGCGATAGACAGTTTCCTACCACACGTAAGGTTCGTCCTCCCAAAAGTATTATGCACTGTCCACACAAGGTCTCAAAGGATTACTCGGTATCAAAAGAAATATGACAGATATTTCTCCAGTAATCTAACTCGGTCTCAAAGTGGCACCTTATCAGTTTCCACTCATGACAACTATTTTTTATCCCATATTTTTCTCTCTCTCTCTTTTTTCTGCAAAGTGCAATACTTGAACAACTTTCTTTTTCACACACTCTTTTTCTCTCTATATTTTTTTTCTAGTATTTTGATTTTTTGCAATAAGTAACATGATCCGAGTTTATTCATTAACCAAAATACAGTTGAGGGGTCACCTAGGAGACAAGAGTACTAGTCCAGTTCTATAAATCATGACTATTTTCATATATATCACTATCAAAATCAAGCATAAGTGTAAAGAGATCCTAGACATACGACAAAAACATGCTCATGTCATGCTACTACTAATAAAAGAAAATAAATCGCTAAGCATACTATCACAACAACATAAAAATCTAGAGTCTATTGTGCTAATGTTGTACTTTAAGGAACAAACAAATAATGCATGATAACATGGTAAATATGATATGATGTCACAAAACAAAAATTTATAATGCAAAAAAGAAATATAACAAAAACTAAGCTAAAAGGATAACAAAACTATCCTAACTAACTAACTTAAACCTCCCCAGACTTGAACTTTTCATTGTCCTCAATGATTACAAAATATATTACGAAAGAGGTGAAAAAAAGAGAGAAGTTAGAGAGGTTACCAACTGATGCATGCCAAGCATATAAGTCATTTCACTACCGGTGTTACTCTTCCATCTGGCAGTCTGATGTGTGCATTTCATATAGGATTTTATCATAGTTTGACATACATCTTATCCCATTTCATATGCATATATCTCATGTTTTCATTAATTCATGCTTTATTTTGATACTTTTATAGTTCGAAGAGCTGTTCTTATTTATTTTCTTTGACGATATTGCAAACCGCAAGTGCATGGTTATCGTCAATTAATAAAATATCGAATCCACAAGGATTGGTGGCTAAATACTAGTTTACTAAATAAATGCAATTGTCTAGACTAATCATGAGGTTTAAGTTGTGCAAGAGCAAGAAATCTAAGGAGAAAATCATAGAATATGGTGAGAAAAGAGTATTGAGTGAGATGAGAGAAGAGAAAGGAGAGTGATCTAAGAGAATTCGATGGGAAAAGTGATTCTAGGATTTTAGTTTCACTACAATGATTGTAAACACTTAATCTATATTTAGTTTCCTGTCCTCAATGATTATTTATGTAGGTAGACTATCCTATGGTATTCAATGTGAACTTTTGGGACTACACCGGCGTATTAGTTCCAAATTGTCGTCTACTTTCAGAGTGACAGAGCTGAGGGATTGCTTTCTTAAGGAGATTCCTATCACTTGATCCCACAACCCTGAGTTACCTTCTCTTACTGCGTGGTGATGAATTGGAACCGATCCATTAAGATCTATGATAGTCTATTGCTCCTCGTCGGATACTGATCTACTTTCGTAGGCGACTCACCACGTCTCGGGTTTCTATGGGTCGAAGGATTGAGTTTTTCTTTTGGTTCATCCCTACACCTCATGGGATACGAATCTTATGCTTTTAGCATCAAGATCGTGTGTACATAGTAGATCCGGACCACAAACACACATGTCATTAAATAAGAAATTCAAACTCAATAGATTCAAAAAAGAGTACTTACATATCAAATGAGCTAATCCCTAATCCTACAATTAAGAGTCTACTCCATAAACTCAAAGTTACAACTAGATATCATCATTCAAACAAGTTGCAATCAAGACAAATTCAGAAAAGGAAAGAAAAGCTTAGTCTTGATGTATAGGATCATCTCCGGATGCTCTCCGATATGAAATCTGGGCATTAAGGCCTCGAAAATCCCTTGTATCTGCTCTCCGAAGTCTTCTTGGGGCCCTTGGGTTGCTCCCAATCAAGAGCCCATTGCTTGAGATCCAATCCAGCTTTTATACTTGATTTACAGGTGCCTGACATGGTCGTGCATCGCCAGCACAACCTTGCACCGCTGGGCCATGCACCGCTAGCATGGTCATGCATCGTCGGCACGATTGTGCACCACCGGCACGGTCGTGCACCACCGACATGATCGTGCACCACCGACATGATCGTGCACCACCAGCACGACCATGCACTGCCGGCATGGTCGTGCCGGCTGGCACAGCCTGCCCATGGTGCACATGATCGTGCTAGCCGCTTGCCCATGGTGCACGCGGTCGTGTCGGCTAGCACGGCCTGCCCTTGGTGCACGCTGGAAAAACTCTAGATTTCTGGCACGACTGTGCCAGCTGGCATGGTTTGCTCGTGGCGCACACTGAGAAGCATCTGAAGATCTGGCACGACCTACCCGTGGCGTGCATTGGGAAGGCTCTGGGATTCTGGCACTACCGTGAAGACTTGCAAGGCTGACCTGTGGCGCACACTAGAAAGGCTAAAATTCGGGCATAGCCACTCCAGGATGGCCACGGCCGTGGCAGCTAGAATGCTCTCGGGAATAGGTCTTTGAACTCTGTTTTTGCTCCTCTTCGCGTCCTATCAAAGAAAATTCGGACACGACCATATGAGCATACCAGATATGGAGCCCGAGGAGATATAGAGTTGCAGGATGCCTCGTCAGTAAAGCTGCATCGAGCTACACGGAGACACATACGGCAAGCAAGGGATGATGGAGACACACGGTGAGCGAGAGATGAGCGAGACGGTGAGAGGTGGAGTGAGGGAGTGATGAGTGAGATGATGTATCAGCTGAGAGGATGATTGAGTGAGACTATGCCTCATGGTACTGAGAGATTGTATATGTTGCATATTGCTGAGGTGTATGGTGAATAGATCCACCATGGATGATCTATCTAGTCTGCAGTAAATGGCTCATCGTAAAGACATCACAAATCTATTTATGGCTGAGGCTTTGCCGAAAAGCCTGTGAGGGTGAATAGGTCTACCAGAATGACCTATCTAGTCTATAGTAAATGGCTCACAGTAAAAATACATCAAATTCGTTGATAACTGGTCACTTGCTAAAAGTGTGCAAATAGAGACCTATGGAGCTTTGAGCGATGAGAGCATCTACATTTTACGGTACCATCTGAACCGTATAGGAGGCCACATGAGCATGGATTACGAGTAGCATGGATGGATGATGACCATGACACTGATTGATTCTGATTTTGAGTATGAGGACGAAACCCGGTCGATGCACAATCTTTGGTGTTATACGAGAGATAGGTAATCGACCGGCGATGAGAGACATAGGAGTGAGTTGGTATACAGGAGAGTGATGGTATGCATGTGAGCACTTGTATGCCTTACCTCAAATTCTTGCACAGATATGATATTTTGTTAGACATGACGTGTAGGAACTTGTAGTTTTGTATGTAGTACACTTTCTTAATGATATATATTTACCTTTCATAAAAAAAGAAAATAAACAAGAACAGCTCTCAGAACTAGAAAAGTACCAAAATGAAGCACGAATAGATGAAAACATGAGATATATGCACATGAAATGGGATAGGATATGTGTCAAACTACAATAAAAATCTTATATAAAATGCACACATCAATAGGACGCTAAAAGGAGCAAAACAGAGTTCAAAGATATATTCCCGAGAGCATTCCAACTGCCACGACCATGGTCATCCTGGAGTGGTCATGCCTGAATTCCAACCTTTCCAATGCGCGTCACGGGCAAGCCATGCCAGATCTTCAGAGCCTTTCTACTGCGCACCACGGGCAGGTCGTGTCAGCCAGTATGACCGTGCCAGATCTTCAAAGCCTTTCTAGTGCATGCCATGGGCAGGTTGTGCCAGCCAGCACGACTATGCCAGATCTTCAGATGTTTCCAGTGTGCGCCACGGGCAAGCCATGCCAACCGGCACGACCATGCTAGATCTTCAGAGTTTTTCCAGCGTGCGCCATGGGCAGGCCGTTCCAGCCAGCACAACCATGCCTCCGCCTGAAAGTAGCCACAACGACCGACACGGGCAGGCCATACCAGCGGGCACGACCATGTCGGGCGCTTGGAAATCAAGTATAAAAGGTTGATTTGGATCTCAAACCAGGGTATCTCGATTGGGAGCCGCCCAAGGGCCCCAAGAAGACTTCGGAGAGCAGATACAAGGGATTTTTTGATGCCTTAATGCCCAGATTTCAGATTAGAGAGCATCCAGAAATGATCCTACATACCGAGACTAAGTTTTTCTTCCCTTTTCTGAATTTATCTTGATTACAACTTGTTTAAATGATGATCTCTGGTTGTAACTCTAAGTTTATGGAGTATACTTTTGATTATAGGATTAGGGATTAGCTCTTTTGATATGTAAGTATTATTTGTTGAATCTATTAAGTTTGAATTTCTTATTCAATGACATGTGTGTTTGAGGTCTGGATCTACTATGTACACATGATCTTGATGACAAAAGCACAAGATTAGTATCTCATGAGGTGCAAGAATGAATTGAAAGGAGAACCCAATTCTCCAACCCGTAAAAATCTGAGACGTGGAGAGACACCTATGAAAGTAGATCAGTAGGCTATCATAGATCTTAATAGATCAGTTCGAATTCGTTACCACACAGTAATAGAAGGCAACTCAGGGGTTGTGGCATCACGTGATAGGGATCTCCTTAAAAAAGTAATTCCTCAGCTCTGTCACTTTGAAAGTAGACGACGAATTGGAACAGATACGTCGGTGTAGTTCCAAAAGTTCACATCGGATACCATAGGATAGTCTACCTACATAAATAACCATCGAGGATAGAAAACCAAACATAGATTAGGTGTTTACAATCATTGTGGTAAAATCGAAATCCTACAATCACTTTTTCCATCGAATTCTCTCAGATCACTTTTCTTCTCTTCTCTAATCTCACTCAATACTCTTTCCTTGCCATATTCTTTGATTTTTCTCCTTGATCTCTTGCTCTTGCATAACTCAAACCTCATGATTTGTTTAGACAATTACATTTGTTTAGTAGACTAGTACTTAGCTACCAATCCCTATGGATTCGATATTTTATTACTTGACGACAATCGTGCACTTGTGGTTTGCACCACATTAAATTTTTGGCGCTGTTGCTGGGGATTGGTTTTGGTTAATATTAGTTAAATTATAAATTAATTAGACTAGACTGTTTCACTTTACAATTTTCATTTGCATTTGTTTACACTTTACTTAGCATTATTTATTTTTCTTTTCTTTTCAGGTGATCAGTTCAGTTCATTCGAGGTACCAAAAGGTCAGGGGATTTATTGCCATTTGACTCGGAGATTGATCATACTTTTCATCGAAGACTAATTGAACAAAGAACAATGGATCAAAATCAGATACCACCGAACCTTGTCATAGCAAACAATAACAACCGACCTCTTGGAGACTATGCAGCACCAAGTTTGAAAGGATTAAAATCTAGCATCGTCAGACCTACTATTGAGGCAAACAACTTTGAGCTTAAGCCAGCCTTAATACGTATGGTACAGCAGTGCCAATTTAGTGGAGCACCCATGGAAGACCCTAATTTTCATTTGGATTTTTTTTTTTGGAGATTTGTGCAACCTTAAAGCAAAATGTGGCTTCTGTGAATGCTATAAGACTTATGCTATTCCCGTTTTCATTAAGGGACAAAGCTAAGATTTGGCTATCATCGCTTCCTATTGAGAGTATAGCAACTTGGGATCAATGTGAATTGAGATTTCTAAGCAAGTACTTCCCTCCTAGCAAGACCGCTCATATGCGACATCTTATAAACAATTTCATACAAAAGGATGGTGAATCATTGTTTGAGTCATGGGATCGATATAAGAGTTTATTGCAACAGTACCCACACCATCGGCTTGAAAGATTGTTAATCATTCATACATTTTATAATGGAATTTCTTATGCCACTAAGGTTTCACTTGACTCAGCTGCTGAGAGAGCTCTTGTGAACAAAACATTAGAAGAAGTTGAAGATATTATTGAGAGTGTAGCATTCAATCATCATCAATGGGCTATTGAGAAAAGTGTCCATGTGCAAACTCTGAGGATGCATTTGGTAAATTCTATGGATTTCATAATTGCAAGATTGGATGTTATGAGCAAGCACTTAGATTCATTGAGTGTAAGACTAGTAAATGTCGTCAAGGTGTCTTGTGATATTTGTGGAATTTCAGGATACTCTGGAGAAAATTGCTCAGTTTTAACAACCATGCAAGGTGGCCATGTGGAACATGTGGATGCAATTAACAACTTCAACTCACGGCCGAACAACCCTTATTCTAGCACTTACAATCCGGGATGGAGGAACCACCCAAATTTTTCTTGGCGATCAAATCAAGGTCTATTTCTGAATCAAGGGGGTTATGGTTAAAGTTCTGAATCTCAACAACAACCACAAAAGTCTAGCATGGAGAAGATGATGGAGTAATTTATAGCAACCCAATCTCAAGCAAATGAAAATTTTCGACAACAACACTCTAACCATGAGATCATGATTAAAGAGTTGAAGACCTCGATTGATGCTCTTACAAGTCATACGAAGATATTGGAGAACCAAATATCACAAGTGGCAAGCTCAATTGTAAGAACTCCGGGGAAATTTTTGGGACAATCGGAGACAAACCCAGTAGAACATTGTAATGTCATAAATTTGAGGAGTGGAAAAGTGTTGCAAGATTCAACAGAAGTCATGAAGGATGTAAGAGATGATCTTGTTAAGGGAGTTGATGCACCTAGAATACCTATGATGATAGAGGATGAGCTGAGCAAATCGAAGGAACAAAAATAATTCATCTTGCTAAAACCTCCGGTGCGGACTTATCAACCACCAATTTCATTTCCATAATGCCTAGTGAAGACAAAGCAAGACGAAGAATTTGGGAAAATTTTGGAGATGATGAAGAAAATTTGCATAGAGGTGCCGTTACTTGATGCTTTGCACCAAATGCCGCAATTTGCAAAATTAATGAAAGAAATCATCTCCCATAAGAGAAAAACATAGAGTCATATAACTGTTGCACTTACTAAGGAGTGTAGTGCAATTATTCAAAATGAGCATCCTCCCAAGCTGAAAGATCCAGGATTTTTTTCCATCTCGTGCTTCATCAAGGATAAAAAGATAAATAAAGCTTTCTACGATCTTGGAGCTAGTGTGAGTTTGATGTTATACTCAATGTGCAAGAAGCTAGGTCTGGGGGACCTAAAACTCACGACAACGACCTTATAACTGGCCAACTATTCTTGTTGGTAGCCTTTGGGAATTCTAGAGGATGTCCCGGTAAAAATTAGTGACTTTATTGTACTAGCTGATTTTGTCGTTTTGGAGATGGAAGAAGATCCCAGTATTTTTGTCATACTTGGAAGATCCTTCTTGGCCACCGCCGGAGATATCATAGAAGTGAAAAATCATAAACTCTCATGTGTGGTTGGAAAGAACAAGTTAGAGTTTGACCTCTCAAAACTATCAAATGATTTTCATGAAGATGACCAAGGAGAGGAAGGCAATTTCAATAAGGAGGATCATCTTGAAATAGCTCCAAACACAGAACCGGATATAGATCCTTTGAAACGTGACAAGTCTGTGATTCCAGTAAGAACTAAAACAAGAGAGGAGTCTTGTCATTTTGGATTTCTTAGAGGAGGGGAAAGGAACCCCCTCAAAGCCAAAACTTTGAGTTGAGTTGAGAAAAGGGGTCGAGCTAAGGACCTTAAACAAGCGTTTCTTTGGAGTCAACCCATGCTTTTGTTGCTTAAATCTTTGAGTTTTCTTTCATTAATCTTTAATTTTGATTATTTTTGATCAAGTTATTTCATTTTGCAGACCATTGAACAACCACAAGTGACCATCAATGGTTCCAGAGTCTGCCACGGGCAAGCCGTGCTAGCCGACACGGCTATGCCAAAATTCCTTGACCTCCACAATACGTGCCACGGGGTGGCCATGGCAGCCGACACGACCGTGGCCAAAATTTGCAAGATATTTGAGAACCCACAGTGCGTGCCACGAGCAGGCCATGCCAGCCGACATAGCCGCAACGAGGAAATCTGGGGAACAAAGCGCCCGACATGAGCAGGTTGTGCCAGCGGGCATGGCCATGTCGGGCGAACCCTATATAAAAGATTTGGCCGCCACAGCCCAAACCCTAGTCATGTCGCCCTCTCCCCCACCCATGTGTGCTAGAGAACTCCCCCAAACTCTTCATCTTCCTTCTCTAGAGCGTGTATTTAAGCCTCTTCTTATCCTAAACCTCTGCATCTCCCCTTCTCCTGTGATTACACCTTCGAAAAAAGCCTCCTTTTGGAATCCTAGTTCCATCTTTTGAGATCTTTCCATCATTTAAAGCAAGGATGAAAAGGACAATGCGAGGAGAAGCATCCACTTCCAAGAGTAAAGGAAAGGGAAAGGCACGCAACAAGGATAATAATCCTCTTGGAATTATTTTTCATGATAATAATCATAAAGCACATTTTGATCTTCTTATGAAGCGTAAAATTGTGCCCACAAGATATCTAGATGAGCATGTTTTGGAAGTCCTAGTCTTTGTTAGTTAGTAGGGTGTTGGGATAAATTGGTGAGTATTCGTTGTCCCACTTACGTTAGGACGACCCTCGAGTTTTTGAGTTCCTTTGAAGCCAAAATTTTGACGCAGAGAACACTGAGGAGAGGAAGATCACCTTCCAATTATTTAATGATGAGTATGAATGGACTTTGAAATAATTCAATTATTATTTCAAATTTCCTGTCGGGAGGGGGGGGATGGCTCAGGATTTTAGAGCCTCTGCTTTTTGGTTGGAATTGATTGGATTGAGTGAGTATGATCCTTCAAGGGCAAAAGCTTCCCAACTTCAAAATCTCATATTCCGCTACCTCCATAGAGTAATGGCAAACACTATTTTTGGAAGAGGAGATAGTGAAGGGGTTGTGAGGCTTAGTGAACTCTTGTGCCTTTGGTGTATGTTGCATGAAGGGAGTATTGATTTTGGTTCCCATTTTGTTAGGCACCTTGTCAAGGCCGGGAAATCCCCTTTTGGGACAATAATGGTTGGTGGGTTGATTACCCATATTGCTAAAAACCTCGAGTATGATTTGAGTGAGTTGGAGAGCATAGAGGGGAGTTCAAGTATTGATATAGGGGTGTGTTTAGCCACTATGATGCTCATTCATGATGGCGATTCATTTTCTTTTATAGTGAAAAATCACACACCCTTTAGATTGTCAAATATTGAATACACCACTATCACCAACTCCGAGAACTGGAGGTTAAAGAGAGTCCCACCGATCCCTCCATCTAAGGAGCCACATTTGCCTCCCTCTGAGATGCCCCATGTACCAGTAGTCCACCCTAACTGGGACAGATCTCCTATAGATAGAGAAGAGCCACCAGTATTTAGGGATGATCCTCCCACTTTAAACACAAAATCGGTTGAACCTTCTTTTTCTCATTCTGAGTATCCTACAAGGCCCTTTGTATATGATTTTTTTGATTTCCATTTTAGCCTTGATAGTATCCATGTAGAGCAGGTTGCTATAAGGCAAAATCTGGAGCAACAAGGGGAACACTGGAGCAGTGGATTAGATGGTCTCACAAGACATTTTTAGAGGGCAAAGATGCATTATGATGAGGCCGAGTTGTACTTTCAAATTGAGGCAGGAAGGAGGCAAGAAGAGAGAGCCTTTTGGTGAGATCAAATGCAGTTTTTGGATGAGATGAGGCAATTCATGCATGAACAACAACAACAATGGGGAAGGGGAAAAGACCACCGAGGAGTAGATGAGAGTACAACCTCTCAGATTGAGCATATGTATCTATGACATTGTCACCTTAGCTCCCAAGCTTCTAGCAATTTCGAGATTTCTCACCTTCCTCATTTCCCTCCTTGTCATCCATGTTGATTGGCTTTATTGGAGGAGTGCCTCATTCTCAAGGTTAATTTTGTTTTCTTTTATTAGTGTTGTTTGATGTGCTTGTTTTTGTTATAGCTTGTTAGTTTGATAGTTGTTGTTAGCATGCATTATATCATGTTTTGTTCATGTTGTTCTTTTTTATTTCAATTTGAAGTACATATGCATAGCTTTGTCCTTTGAGCAAAATTTTGATGATGTCATGTGAATACACTCTCGTACTTTTGGTAATTCATATTCTCCCTATCTTGCAGTAAGATTATAAAAGCGTTGTTGAGTTGATGATGGTTCACCAAATGCCTACTTGATAGTTTGACTATTTCACTTCACTTATGGTTTGTTTCCAAAGAGTTGATTTAGTAGGACGTAGTCATGATTCATCCTATCGGACTAGTACCTTGGTGACCGTAGGTAACCCTCTCCCAATATTTCAATTATTGGATAACTTTGGTTCATGTTAACTCTTTTGGAAAAATATGATCTCAATCAAAAAGAAAAAAGGGTTCTTTGTCCAAGTGTTGCACTTAAAAGAAGAAGAAGAAGAATAAAAGAATAAGAGATCACAAAAAAAATAGTTGTCGTGAGTGAAAACTAATAGGTTACCCCTTTGAGACAGAGTTAGCTTACTAGGAAAATAACTGTTATGTTTCTCTTGATATTGAGTATTCCATTGAGACTTTATGTTGGGAAGAGGGGACGAACCTCATGTATAATAGGTAAGTGCCTAACACTGGAGACCATAGGAACATGATGGAATGGTGATTTGACTTAGGGCGAAACTTGAAAACTTTATGAGCAAACTATGCATTGTGCACTTAAACTTTCTTGTTAGGAGGCTTGGTGAAACTAATCAAATGTCTTCACTTAATGATAATACTACTCGATAAGACTAGATGAACTTATTACAGTTTTGAGATGATTATTCATATGTATTCTTAATATTGATGTTTGCTTGAGGACAAGAAAAGGATTTATCTGGAGGATTTTGATTTGTGCATTTTAGATTTTATCGTAGTTTGACACACATCCTATCCCATTTCATGTGCATGTATCTCATGTTTTCATCTATTCATGCTTCATTTTGATACTTTTCTAGTTCGGAGAGCTTCTCTTGTTTATTTTCTTTGATAGGGCACGAAGAGGAGTGAAAATGGACTTCAAAGACCAATTCCTAAGTGCATACTAGCTGCCACGGCCGTGGACATTCTGGAGTGGTCGTGCCCGAATTCCATCCTTTCCAGTACATGCCACGGGCAGGTCATGCTAGTCGACACGACCATGCTAGAATCCTAGAGCCTTTCTAGTGCACGTCATGGACAAGCCATGCCAGAAGCCACGGTCGTGCCGCCACCCGCAAGTAGCCATAGCACCCGACATGGGCAGGCTGTGCCGGCAGGCTGTGCCGGCAGGCATGGCCGTGTCGGGCACCTGTAAATCAAGTATAAGTGGCTGATTTGGATCTCAGGATTGGGGATCTCGATTGGGAGCAACCCAAGGGCCCTAAGAAGACTTCGGCGAGTGAATACGAGGGATTTTCGATGCCTTAACGCCCAGATTTCAGATCGGAGAGCATTCGAAGATAATACTAAACATCAAGACTAAGCTTTTCTTCCCTTTTCTGAATTTGTCTTTGGTACACTACTGCAAGTGCATGGTTATGTCGTCAGTAATAAAAAAAAATATTGATCCACAGGGACTGTAGATTAAGTACTACTGATTTTGCAAAGTAAATTATCTAGACAATCAAAGTTTGCTTGAGGTCATGAACGCAAGAGAGAAGGAGAGAGCGAGAGTGAGAGAGAGCAAGAGAGAGAGGGGATGAGCTTCGGGAGATGGTTCAAGGATTTCGATTTCATTATGATGTTAGCTAATGTCCCTAATGCATATTCACTTTTTTACCCTCCATATTTATGATCTTGTAGGGATTCTAACCAAATTACCAGTACGACCCCGTGATAGTTGCACCAGAGTGTTTAAACCATTTGCACTATAATGTTACTAAGTAGAAGAGGTTGTTGGAGAAGTTTGCACTAAAAGTCTAACCCTAAGGTTTTGATGTATGACAACAGGTTAAAGTTAGAGTGTTACTATTTAACA
>JBBUKS010000113.1:11795031-11808142 GCA_038050645.1 Hedychium gardnerianum | reverse complement strand
AAAAGACATTCCTTTTTTTTATTAATCATTCAAAGGTCTCATCCTATTTTTTATATTCAAATTACTCCTTTTTATTTGGCTAGCTAGTTCGAAAATATGAGAATTAAACTACTTGTGCACGTATTACAATATTAAGTAGTATACATAATATTATAGTAATTATGAATCATAATTATTATAAAATATGCATTTTATAATAATTATAATATAATAATAATTGGTATTAATTTGAGTTAAATAAGATCTTTCTTGTGCGCATATTTGTTAGTAATCAAGTGATTTGATTATGAATTTTGATATTAAACAAATGATTTAAGTTAGACCTTGTATATAATTATCTAAGCTAAAGAAATTTTTTTAAAAAATTACACATGGTCATAAAATAAATAGGATATTTACCTAATGACTCAAGATCCTTGGAAGCTCAAAAAATGGTGGTATGTGATGCCCAAGGGATAGGATGACTAAGAATAACATATGTAAAGATATTTAAAGTAAAAGATGTAAACGAGCGAGAAAGATAACGTCGAAAGAAAGTCAACAGATATGATATATCCGAGGGACGGAAGAAACATGAGAATTGAACTAGAGAGCTAGATGGATCTAAGGGACGAAAAGTCGATGAAAATATGCACAAGTAAACTACTATGAGATGAGTTGAGTAAAGACTTCTAATCGATTGTAATTGTGTCGACTCAATCAATAGTGTGATTCACATTAGTTACGGACGAACCGGTCAGTGATCTAAATTGATTAGAGGTTTGGTTGACTAGAAGGGGCTCTGGGTCAACCAAAAGTGTGTTAAGTTAGCTTTAGACACTTTTGTGGATGAAACTGATAGAACAAGTCGGAGCCATTCAGTCAATTAGAAAAGAGCTTCTAGTCGATTAGATCAATGACACGCCGTCAACAATCTGACGACAACAAAGCACTTCGTGAAGGCATTTTATAATCCTGGGATAATGGTGCGATGGTTAGATCCTTCAATGAATAACCAAGAGATTTAAGATTTGAATCTCAACTACGGCGTATTATAAAAAATTTTATCTTCAATGAGAAGCGGGCCTAAGAATGTTGGTTATTTGGATGAGCCTTCATTAGCGCTTTTTGATTTACTTTGATGATCGATGAAAATTTTTCGTAGGACGATCATTCTAAATCTGATATTATATGATCTGATTAACCATTAGTGAAGGCACTCTGTAAAAGGAACTAAAGACTCGAGACAACAAGCATGAACACATCCACACGCTATCGATTTTGTTTAAGGTTTGCAACGCCACGATAATATTGTAACAATTATATAAGAAGGGATAATTTAAATAAATAAAAAAAAATGTTTTGATGATTAATTAAAAAAAGCAAAAAAAGAACGCGACCCTTTCTATTTTTTTTTAAAAATAAAACATCCTTTTATGTATCATTTAATTTTCTTTGATGGTGTGACGGTCAGTTGGCTCGTGTGGCAGAGAATCCTTGGCATGTCGACGTCGGCAGAGTGTGACGCAGCCAGAACTCGATCTTCCTCAATTACCATAACTATTACTATTTTTGTTTATTCGATTGTCTCGGTGACGAGAATGAGAGAGATCGAATCCTATGCCGAAAAAACAAAAAAAAAACTGCGTAATTCAGAGCGGCCATGCCGCGCCGCTGGGTTCCACTTCCTCTCTTCTGTAGGTTTGCGGATGGGCGGCGCCTGTCGGTGCACCAAACAAGTCTGCAGCATCACTCTCACAGACCACCTACCAAAACACTGCTCATCCAATAGTTTTATTTATTATTTAATTGATATTAAATATTTAAGTTTTAATTCTATTCATTTTAAAAATAACTGATTTAATTTTATATTTTTTTTTATCGATTATTAAGATAAATCAAAAAAAATCAAAAAAAATATACATGAAATTTATCCCGATAACTAATATTTTTATGTCCACGACTTATTTAGAGATACATTTTTTACAATCTATCATTAGAAGAACTAATTATAATATCATGTTCTAGGTGTATAAAAGAAATACTTTTATTAATATTATTATAAATGATATACATATTGATATTTCAATATCATTTTAGCCCCGAATATAACACACATGACAAAGCACACGATGACATAAATTGAAGACTTATGGTTAAAACTCCACCCAAAAAGTAGTTTCGATCAACCTTCTCGATGAGATGGTCACCTAGGTGGTTCGAAAAAAATTAAATATTTAAATTATTAAAAAATATGTTACATCATTTTAATTTATGTAAAAATAAAGGGATAAAATTAAAAGTATATTTTTATTACTATTATTAGAATCATTACAAAAAAAACTTTTTTATTTATTATAAAAAATCATTTATTACTCTATATTTTATTTTTCGAAATTATTTTTATATAACAACTATCTAATCATAAGTATTATAATTATAATAAATATAACAGTTACGTTATAACAAAAGATAAGAAAAACAACCGTCTTTATATATTTCATTTTTCAAAATTAATTTTATCACATCATAATTATTATAGTTAAATATTTATATTATAATTTATAACTACTATAACATGATTTATTAATAAAGATGAATTTATATGATAATCATATACATAATTTATTTGTATTAATTAAATAGAAATATCTATAATACAGTATCGAGAATAAAAAAATATATTAATTTGGAATAAAAGATCCTTCTAATAATAAATAAAAAAATATTTTTTATTAAAAAAACGGTCTTTCCATTTTTGCTAAAAGAAACTCAATTCTATTGTTAGAAATTGCAGTGTGCGTTCGAGTTTGACATTCCCCCACGTCGGTGCCGTACGTAAGCATCGTCACCGTCTACTCATCGCCAACGGCCGGCTCCTCGCTTTAGCCTTTAATATTAGCTAGCTACTACGGTCTCCTCGCTCGCACTCACTCACTCCCTCGCTCACTCATTCACACAGGCAACGTACCGTACGGTTTGCAGGAGTGTAGTCCCGTGCACTGCCAATCCAACTCACTCTCGTCCTTTTATCGCTTCAGAGTCGCGTGCTGTACTCCTTTTACCTTCTCCCATCCCTCGCGACTTCGCTTCCGCATAGTCCACCGCCTCACGGACGACACCTTCTTCTCGCCACCGACACAATGACGTCGGCGTTTGGCCACCGGAGATTTCTCCACCTCCCTTTCTTTCCCTCCCCTCCTTCCACCCCGTCTCCTTACGCTTCCCCTTTCCCTAAATTTCCATCTTCTTCTACTTCTTCCTCCTCCTCGGCTTCGCAGTCACAGCCGAACTTCTTCCCCTCCTACATCGCCCCTCCGCCGCCCGCGCTGCAGACCTTCCCTGCCAACCTCTCCTCCCTTATCTTTCCCACCTCCCGCTCCGCGCCGCCTCGCCAGGCCACCGCCATCCGCCTCCTCCCCGCGCTCCTTCTCCCCCTCCTCGCCCTTGCCGCCCTCCTCTCCGCGGCCGCATTCTTCCTCCACCGGCGCCTCCGTCCAAAGCCGGCACACGACGCGCGATCCGACTCGCTCCGCCTCTTCCCTCCTGGCTCTGCGGTCTCCGACCGCAAGCCGCACGCTTCCTCCGAGTTCGTCTACCTCGTCGATTCCCGCGCCCAGCAAAACCCCTCTTTCGCTCCCGCCGTCGATGACGCGGACCTGCAGGTTCTGTCCTCGCCTCCGCCACCGCAGCTTGGGTCGTCGCCGGAGCTCCGTCCGCTCCCGCCTCTCTCTCGTCGGATTCTGCAGTGGTCCAGGAATGCTGATGGAGGCAGTTCGCCTGGGGAAGAAATCCACTCGTCGAAGTCGAGCCCTCGGAATGCGTCTCCTCCGGTTGCGATTGAGAAATGCGGGTCTCAGAGGTCGACGTTGAGCACATTGTCGTACCCGTCCTCGAATTCGGCTGCCTTGCCTTCTCCGTCATCGCCGACGATTCCGTCGCCGCCCGCCTGGTTGAGCCCGTCGAATTCAGGTGGCAGATCGCTCAAGTCCATGACCGGAAGAACCTTAGTGCAGGGAGGCGTTGGATTTCAAGATACCCCATTACCTCCGCCGCCTCCTCCCCGACCGGTGACACCTTCACCTCCGAAGCGAAAGCACCCGTCGCTTTCTTCGCCAATTTTTCCTGCGAAGGAAATCGATGGTAAACTAGGAACGTTTGATCCTTCTTATCGGAATTCAATGGGGCCAATGCAAGCGCCATCTCCGCCACCTCCGCCGCCGCCGCCACCATATGCTTTTTGGCATGGTACGGTCGGGAAATCGGTGGACTTGCCGCCACCAAACGGCGTGTTACACAAGCCGGGAGCCGTGACCAATCCCTTAAAATTGGAAGAGTCGTCGAAGAATGAGGAAAAGGACGAGGAGACCCTTCGACCAAAGTTGAAGCCTTTGTTATGGGACAAGGTCCGGGCGAGCTCGGATCGAGCAATGGTGTGGGATCAGCTGAAATCGAGCTCATTTCAGTAAGATCTTTGAATTGATTTTTACTGTTCTACATGACTACATCGAATATTTAGCATGACTTTGCTTGCTTTCTATTCCTTCTTTCTAATATATCTATTGCAAACGCTGATAGATTCAGAGTGAATGAGGAGATGATGGAGACACTATTTGTTCGCAACGCGACAAGCACTGCATCAATGAACAAGGCTCAAGTCCTTCCCCCTCTGACTCAAGAGAACAGAGTCCTTGATCCAAAGAAGTCTCAAAACATTGCTATTCTTCTTAGGGCGTTGAGTGTGACCAAGGAGGAAGTCTGTGAAGCACTCTTTGAAGGTCCGTTTAAATTCTGCTTAGAACTCTGGAATTTCCAAACTCTTACTTGTGACTTGTTAGTTTCTTGCTAGATTTAATGGACTCTTCTTGAATTGGCTTTCTTCACAATCAACAAGTTTAAGCGTTTTGGTTCTACACTGCTAACTGAAATAATGTTCATATATGGAAAAAAAAATAGATTATACAAGTTGCTCATTAACGATTTTTGTTGGTCACATCATCATTAACAACAATAACAAACAGTATACTGCACATTCTGACCTTTTGGAGCTGGCAACTTTGGTGTTTTTCTTCCATTGCTGCAAAATTCTAACAGTTTAAAGAGATTTGAGATGCACATGTGGCCTGAAAAGGTTCCGATATATCTAAAAGATGACAACATGTATTTTTTTTCTTCTTTTAACTCTTATCTGAAAGCCTAAGCAAGCCAAGCATACTTGCTAACAGTCTTCCCAGTTTACCAGCTAGGATCAAGCAAAAGTTCTGTGCAAGTCCTTGCAAAGGAACTCCCTGTGCAGGGTGTGAAGTCCTTGTAGGGAACTCCCTTTGTAAGGTGTGTATGTGCACCCATTCTTTATTTTATGCTATGCCATATACATCGTTTCTTTATATCATGTTCAAACTTTTCTCTCAACCTTGTGTTCACCCGTTTTTTATACCATATGCATAGGTTTCTCCCAGATTCATGTGCACCCAATTTTTATAACATATGTACAGGTTTCTCCCAAATTCACGTGCACCAGTTTCTTTTGACATGTGCACTTGTTCATAGATCATGCACAGTTGTCTTTTACCATGTGCTATTCTGTATAGAAGTTCCCTTTTTATAAGTTTGTCTTATGGGATATTCTTGTCCTCAAGAATGTAGAGCTTCTAATCAAATCATCGGAAGTCCCTATTGTTCCCTTGCATGCAGTATTCTTGTAGTAGTTGCAAAAATGTAGAGCTTCTAATCAAATCATCGGAAATCCCTATTGTTCCCTTGCATGCAATTCTTGTAGTAGTTGATTGTATTTTCTACAATTGATCATGAAAATGTGGACATAGGCATGAACATTAGCAATGCAAATGAGGGAAAATAGAGGAGCTCCATAGAGTAGCATATTATATTGAGTGTGTATTTCTTGATGGAGAATGAATGGAAAGACGAGCAAGATTGGTTGCAAGTGATGGAGAATGGATGTAGATCTAGATTTGGGTGAGTATTACTTGAGACTTTGTGTCTTTGAGAGGAAAAGAGATCCACAGTTTGTGGTGGAAGATCAATCGTGTCATTAAGAAGCTGACAGGTCAGCATTGTGGGTTAGTCTAGGAGGAAGGTTGATGTTGCCTCGGGCATTTTGTAAGTTGAAGATAAAGCATCTTTTGCTTTGCCTTCTATTTAGGGAGTTTGGACTCTGGAGTCTTGAAAGCATAACTCTATATGATGAACCAGGTAATAGGCGAACCTGGGACGACCGGCTTGACCCCACGAAAATTTTCCACTGGTTGCAAGGGTAAATCGGGAAGCGCTCGTGGCGGGCGGCCCAGAAGCCCAACATCTTTTGGTTTCGCACCTCATTTGGAGTAAAAATCCAAAGCATAACTCTAGATTGGAATGGAGGAGGAATAGGTAAGCATATTAGTTGAGATTATTAATTCATAATTTAGGGCAATTATTTATATTTTTAATAATTATTAATAAGTTTAAGAACTAATCAAACAGTAATAGTTACTAATATTAATAGTTCTATGTCAAATTAACTAATTATAACTTAATTAAATTTAATTAGTTTTAGTTAATATTTAGTTTTAAAAATTTAAACTAATTAATTTTTCAATAAATTTAATCGATTTATTTATAGTAACTTAAATATTTCAATTAATTAAATTAATTCTTTTTAGATAAATTTACTAGTTTAAGAAAAAATAAATAATAGATTTTTAATTAATAAATTAAATTCATGGAAATGAACTAAAGTGTACAAATTCCCAAGTTTTAAGATAAAAGAGAGCCGCTATGTTAGCCGTGCCTGCAATCTTTCAATGTATTGTCAAACCTCTGCCTAGTCCACCATCTTATCCTAGCAGAGTGATCCAACAATGATCATCAAGCCCCATTACTTTGGGCTCCTATGTGTCCTCTTGATTCCTCTCCTCTCTGACCATAATCATCTACTGAAGCTTCTAGAGATAATACTTCTCAGTTCTCTCGTCACCAGGGAGCTCATCCTCCTAGCAAGATGATTGTTGAATCACATCCTTTGACCCTAGATTTCCTCCAACAAGCTCATTTTTAATGTATTCTCCATAATATACATTAAGCCACCTGCCACCATGTCTTAAAAATGTACTAAGTATGCCCCCGGGGTGCAATGGTTAGGCCCTCCAATGGATAACCAAGGGATCTAAGGTTCAAATTTCAGCTGCAGTGCACTGTAGGGGATTTTTCCTCCGGTGAGAAGCAGACCTAAGAATGCTGACCATCTGGATGGGCCTTTATTTGCTTTCCGATTTAGGCCGGTGGGAAAATTTCGTGGGACCGGGCCAATCACCTCCAGGATTAGTCGGTTCAAAGAGCTGGATATCTGGATTACCAAAAAAAAAATTAAAAATGTACCAAGTCTAGTCCTAAATTCCCTTGGCAGACAATTCTAGTGGCAATATCCGAACAGGTGGATGCCCTTTACTTGGCCATAAGTGATCTTCCCAGTTGCAATGCACACTGCTTAATCTCCCTATATACCAAACTATTATTCTGTTATTGAAGACACCTTTCTTCACAAAGCTTTTCCTTTAAGTCTAGCTGCTTCGTTGTCTTGGTTCTTTCTCTAACAGAGTAACATTTTTTCTTCTCTCTGTGCTCCATCAAGGATTTCCGAAGCTCCCCTTAGTTATAAGAGTTTATTTAACAAGTTGTATATAGATAGTATAAACGAACCAATTTTAGGAGACTGTCAGAGCACAAGTTTACTATAGTCATTGGTGTAATTGATTTATTTCTATACTGATATTTTAAGTTTAGGATTTCTATATTTAGTCCTATATTTGCATATAATTATCACTTTAGAACGGTATATAATATTTTCCTTTCTCCTAATTTAATATTTGTTCAAACAAAATTCGTATATTGTGAATTACTGATTACTTGCAAATCTTGGAGTAAGGTATATAAGGGTAAAAGTTCATGATTCATCCTCTCTTTTTTTGGATGGATAACTACTTAACTATCTTCGAGAAGTACTGTCAACCTTAAAGTTTT
Source organism: Hedychium gardnerianum (assembly GCA_038050645.1). Lineage (NCBI taxonomy): Eukaryota > Viridiplantae > Streptophyta > Magnoliopsida > Zingiberales > Zingiberaceae > Hedychium > Hedychium gardnerianum. The sequence continues at coordinate 11,800,144 of JBBUKS010000113.1, read as the reverse complement.
TCTAGTCTGCTCCGATGATCTGCTAGAATTTTTATGTGTATGGTATTGCAGGCAATGCAGATAGCTTGGGAATTGAATTTCTTGAAACCTTACTGAAGATGGCTCCTAGCAAAGAAGAAGAGTACAAATTGAAAGAATACAAAGATGAATCAGTTATTAAGCTTGGTCCAGCAGAAAAGTTCCTTAAAGCAGTGCTTGAAATTCCATTTGCATTTAAGAGGGTGGATGCAATGCTTTATATTGCCAATTTTGATTCAGAGGTCAAATATCTGAGGAAATCTTTTGAAACTCTCGAGGTAAATGGATAGCTCTTTCTTGAAGTTTTTTCTTTATCATTTAATATCAGTGTTCTACATGCCTGCATATTGGTGGATAAAGTTGCTAACTGGATAACAACAGCTTTGTTTTTTTGGCAATTGCATGATGCGATGGTTCTTCAGTGCGTGCCATTCATTTCAATGACAATCATTGTATAATTGCGTTATTAAAAAAATTTATTACAATTTTATGTACTAATTCAACTAGAATTGCTCTAACTAATGTAAACTTGGACCAGCCAAACTAGTAGCTGGTTGTAACTGAGACCTGCTGCTGGCAAAGTCGTGTTTTAATGATTTCTTTGGACTTTTAGTGTTTTATTGTCTTACAATCCTTACCATGGATCTTGGAGGTCTTGAACTCTAGTGCAATAGGGTCTCCAATACATCATAATGTGCAGGAGAGACCAGAATGGAGGCTTTGAGATATCTATGGGATCAATATTCATTTGCTTTAAGTTTTCTGGGTGCATGATGCTTTCTAGTGAATCAAATAGGTCTTGTTTCTATATAATCATGAGTGAGATGTTGCTCATCAGAGTCAATTCTTTGTCTTATGAAAACATTATCCATGCTACTATGCCTAGGAGGTTACTTTTGAGTTACAATTTTGAAATTAAGTGGTAAATAATTATATCTATTCCCAAGCTGCTACTCTTCTTCCTCTCCCAGAAAATACAACAAAGGTTGGCACTCTATCGTCTTATGTAGATGATATGGTATTTCTTCTTAGATTAGGGGTTGAACCACATAAATCTCAATCTTTGTTTTTTTCTCTTCATTTTGCGTGGATACTTCCTTCAGAGGGTTCCATTTTTTTCTATTCAAAAATAACAATGGGACTGGTAAACCATATGAGCATTAACGATTAATGTGACTAATTTTAGATTTTTCAGATCATATTTTGAATCGAATAGCTAGACGTCAATTGAGTTTGTAAAATAGGTTTCTAGTTTCACTCAGAATAATGCAAACCCATTATGTTTGGGCTTAGATGGCCTTTGGTTCAAAATATTCATGTAAATATTAGGCAGGGTTGACTGGATTAAGAAGACATCTGAGCTATGAAATTCAAGGAAAGCAAATGCTTCGGTTCAAATTCTCATGTAAATATTGCGTGGAGTTATAATGGATTAATGAAACACACAAAATTAAGGTAAGAAATTCAATCAAAATATATAAAAACAGATGCGAAGAAAAGAATTGCTATTTGTAAGGGGTAAGTTTGGCTGGTTGTTGAGTTCCTTAAACTACACTGTGCTTGTTCGTAGTATTCTTGCATCAAATGAATGAGATGATGGATTACTATTTCATAGATTGAAAAGGGGTTTAATTTTTCTTAATGCCATTGTCTGGTGGCAGTTCAGTATAATCCTCTAGTTGTGGAAATTCTCAATACATGCTCATTAGCTGAAACGGAACAAATTTGTGTATTCTAAAGTTCCATTTTCTTTTCAAAATATGTGCCAGTGGTCTTTTTTTTCCTTCTGAATTTGGACACTGAAAATTAGTAGCTAGGGGGGGTGTGGGGGGGGGGGTGTGTGCATGCTTGGTTAAATTGGTTTTCAGTTCTTGGTTAAAATTGGTTTCGTCACTGAAAACGAAGTACTATCACTTGTGGGGACATTTTTTTTTAATCCAACTAAAGTTACAGAGTAAATATGCTAAAATTATTGGCATTCATAAATTTAGATTAATGTTTTTTAGGCAATAAATCAAATTCAAGGTGAACTCCAAGAAATTTCATCACAAAATTTAAGGCTTTTTTTTAAAAAAAAATCTTACGGGAATATAAACAATCTCTCTACTTTGCTCAATCTCATGTATGAGCAGTAATGTTAGCTTCCAGGTGTTACATCTTCCCGTTTTCTTTGAGCATATTCTTCACTTCAGGTTTATTTCCTTTTTCTCAGTCATTTGATACAAGGAAACAAGTCATACGTAGAGTGCATGATTAGCCCATCATGTTTTGATTTTGATTCTACAACATAGCAACATTAATGTTTGAATTTGGTAGTTCAATTGAAATTGTTGGTATTTTCTTGGGGTCACTAACTAAATTTTGTTCTCTTTATTCACCCCACTGCATTCACCAGGCAGCCTGTGAAGAGCTGAAGTCTAGCAGGTTGTTTCTTAAGCTTCTAGAGGCTGTCCTGAAAACTGGGAACCGCATGAATGTTGGAACAAACCGTGGAGATGCACATGCCTTCAAGCTAGACACACTTCTCAAGCTAGTTGACATCAAAGGCACAGATGGAAAGACCACACTCTTACACTTTGTTGTCCAGGAAATCATAAGAGTGGAAGGTTCTCGTCTTCATGGCACCAAAACTTCCACAGTCAAAAGCAAGACAATTACTCTTCATTCTGACCTTGAATGCAACAAACTAGGCCTCCAAGTTGTTGCTGGCCTGGGAGATGAGCTAAGCAATGTGAAGAAAGCTGCTGCCATGGACTCTGACGTACTCAGTAGCTATGTCTCAAAACTTGCCGGCGGAGTTGGAAAGGTCACCGAGGTTCTAAGATTGAATGAAGCATTACATCTATGTGAGCACCATCCTAGGTTCAATGATGCCATGAATGAATTCCTGAAGAAGGCAGAGAATGAGATCATAAAACTGCAAGGTCAAGAGAGTGTTGTACTGTCTCTGGTCAGGGAATTGACCGAGTATTTCCATGGGGACTCGGCCAAAGAAGAAGCTCATCCTTTTAGAGTTTTCATGGTAGTTAGAGATTTCCTGGCCATTCTAGATCAGGTCTGCAAAGGTGTTGGCAATGATCACAACTCTGTCAATTCAGTCAGGCAACATTCTGTGCCAATCAACTCAAATCTCCCTCTAGTATTCCCAAGATTACATGCATTAAGACCTGAAAACTCTGATGAAGAGAGTTAATTGACATATTGTCACAAGTGAGATGCCTTGGCCTCGTGCCACTGCCAGTTAGAAGCCTGTTGGTGCACCAGATCATAGTCTAGAAGCCAGATTAGCCAGTTATACATATTTTTGTTATCAGTGCAATGTAATGTCTGTATAACATATTTGTGTGGATAATTAAGATGTTCGATATAAGTACATGCAGAAATCTTGTTCATATAAAATTACAGATGGGAAGTGGGATCTACGATCTCCAAAGATGCACATCTACTTTATCCCGGTATTCGACTATCTGGCTCATATGTAATGTTGATGTACAGGTTCAGACAGTGTCTATCTGTATGTCTCCATGAGATGCTTGGTTCATTTATGTCCCATGGATTTATCTGTGTGTTCTAATGGAAGACCTGGTAATGGTAGTGATATGCTATCGTTTTCCATAAGTTTAGAATGCAAGGGGCAATGATATAAACTGAGATTGCACTGACATATTTGGCAACTGTGTCACGGTTAATTGCTACATGTCATCAAACTTGTTTTTTTCTTCTAGTTTGGTGATGTCCACAGGGTAAGCAAATCAGTCAATATAGCACATCATCTAGTTTATATATGAAAAATTTGTACGTAGTTGTGATCTTGTTCTTTCGTTTAAGAGTTATTTGACTTGCCTATTTATGATCTTGTTCTTTCGTTTAAGAGTTTATTTGCAAACTGTTTGTGCATTTGGATTAGTGTGCTTTGCTTGAGAAAGTTCAAGGTCCTAAATGTGATATATTGGATAAGTAGTCAAGGTCTCTCTTACTGACTAGAATAAGCGACCTAGTAGGTCTTTGTTCAACTTCTCTTCCATCAAAAAGGAAACAAACTCTAAATGACCTAACCTCTATTGACTAACGAAATATTACTATAATTGATCTACCCAAAAATAATCCTATAGTTATAACAACACATTGCATGAGTCTTGTTCTTTTCTTAAAATTCGATGATCTTCCACAAGTTTGAAGGCCCTCAAGGCTTTATGTTCAATCCATGAAGTCCATCGTCCAAGGTACTTCATCTCAATTTCTATGATAGATAAGCCTTATAATTATAAATGGCTAATTTAAATCACATTATCAAATTATTAAACTTTCATAGTTAGACCTAACCATAAGGCTAATCATAGTTAGACCCTATGAGTTGGTGCAATTGGTAGGTGATTGTTCTAATAAATTTTAGGATCAATTTTCAATGAGTGTAAAATATTTTATCTGAAGTCTAATCTTCCTCATGTAAAAGATTATTGTACTAGAATAAATATCTCTCATGATTTTTTTTTTCAAAGAGTATGAGGTTGTTCTGAAGAGTCCGTTTCACTTTTTGTTGAGGAATTATTTTTTAATATATATATATTGGTTATATTTTAAAGTTAATGTCTTATCTCAAAAATACTATGATTGAAGATTTAATAATAGGGCGTTGCTTTTTCCACCTCCTCTGACACCCACTCCCAAAAGAGTACCTTTATACTCCTTACATTGATTTTTTATTTTATTTGTTTTTGTTTTTTTTGTTAACTGGTTTTTTTTATCAATTATATTTTTTATCAGTTTTTTTTATCAATTGTATTTTTTTATCAGTTTTTTTTTGAATATATATTTTTTATTATATGTTTATAATTTTTTGTTTACTTTTTGGTTGTAGATTTTAGGAGTTATTATTTGTAAAAAATTATAAAAATATGGATCAAAATAAAAATTAACCAGTATTTTTTTATTTTTTATTCGTTTTATTTTTTTTGAATAATTTTTTTTTATTGTATGTTTGTAATCTTTTGTTTATTTTTTTAGTTGTTGATTTTATTAGTTATTATTTGTAAAAATTTAAAAAAGTATAAAAATATGGATCAAAATAAAAATTATATATATGAAACTAACAAAA
>JBBUKS010000113.1:11709857-11724303 GCA_038050645.1 Hedychium gardnerianum | reverse complement strand
TGAAAAATATAAATAAGCATAGAAGGAGATCGGTTTTCAAGGAAGGGGATTTGGTTTGGATTCACTTGCAAAAGAAGCATTTTCCTCGTAGTCGACATAGAAAGTTGCAGCCTAGAGCTGATGGTCCTTTTGGAATTTTGAAAAGTTCAGTGATACTGCCTACGAGGTTGATTTGCCTAGTGGTTTATGGTGTTTCTAAAACTTTCAATGTTGCTGGCCTTTCTCCATATATCTCTAATGAACTCAATCCTGATTCGAGGATGAATCTTTTCCAACCAAGGGAGACTAACACATAAATGTTCTAGAAGACATTTCAAATTTTAATGACAACTTCAAAGATTAATATGTTATTATTGGGTACAAATTATAAGGCAAGTCATATATCATTGGAAAGTCATGGATGTCTAGTTTCCAACAACAACAAAATGGTGCTCAAAAATAAAATTCCTACATAAAGTTATGATTATTTTGATTGAAATTTGTCATGCTGGACGTGCTACTCAGGAAACCTTTATAACAGTGCTTAGGAAAGATTTATAATAGTACTTGGGAAAAATTAACTTGCTTGGGAAAGATAGACCTCCTCGGGAAGATTTATAACAGTGCTCGGGAAAGATTAATTTGCTCGGGAAAGACTAATCTACTCGGGAAAAATGAATCCACTCAAAAATTGGAAAGAATCAACCTGTGTTTGATATTCTTGATGATTTTCTTGTTACTTGCAAGCAAGTCTTTAATACCTCAGTATGTTTTGTTTCATTGCTAAACTCACTTTTCATTCTCAAGACCTTAGGAAATATAAATCTCATTTAATAAGGCTTTAGGAAATCTAAATCTCATTTAAAGCAGTTTGATTCATCTTTGAGGGTTGTTCTAAGTCTCACCTATAAAGACTATCTTTTATATTGTATGAGACAACAAATTTTTTAGATTAAAATATATTATGAACTTTTAAATTTGTTAGAAGATTTTTTTCTGGTTATTTCTCTAAATTCTTTAGTAGATTTCTTAGAATGATGAGTATTAAAAGTGTCTTGTATGACCTCCTATACTTTTCCGATGTCACTTATCAAATTTATCTATAAAATAATTGAGAATATTATACTGATGATGTATGTCAAATCAATTTTTTGTCCCCACGGGATGAGCTGTTGGTTAGTGCATGAGGTGTTGCTACAATGAGATCTAGGGGTCAAATCCTGGCTAGTAGCTAGGTTCCTGCCCCCCTTATGCACTAGTCACTATTCGGGCTGGCTAGACTAGCCCCCGTGATTTACCTCCTCCGTGTTGGTCCTGGGACGGACTGGCGGGGGCGCTGGGGGCGAGCGTTTCGCCTTTTGCCACAATGAAAATATTAACAATACTGATAAAAGTTGATGATAGGAATAAATATATTGTTAGAAAATAAAGAATAATCCAATGAAGATGCAAGTTGCGGTTAGGTAGTGAAATAGACCCAAACATGGTGTGCATCTTGTATATTCAATTGGAAAAAAAAATACAAAAAAGGAGTTTGTTTTCAATGGCTACATTCTTCTGTATGGTTTTTTTTTCTTCATTATTTATATATATTATAGAAAAATAATAATTATGCTTATCTTAAATGTCCTTTACAATTCATCCCAAAATTATATAGAGATAAATAAATCATGAGATCAATTTATAACTGACCGTTAATGAGCAACCCTATGAAAACTTCATATTATATATATATATATACTTTAAAAAGGAAGACGTATAATGAATTCATGAGTATTTATTTATGAAATTAGATCAGCTTAAATTTATATAATATTTTTTTTAAAAAAAACCATTAAATGGATAATTGAATTAGTTAAAATTGAAAAAAGAATGCATACAACAACTCTGAAGATTTAGAAAATACAGAAAAATATTTATTTGTAAAATTAGACCACTTCGTCCCATAATAGTCTTCAACAAAACCATTAGAGTATTCATATTAGTGTTAATATATGAATATTATAACACTCAAATAATATTATAACACTCATACATTAACAGTGCTTAATTTTTTAGACGTTGTTAATAAATGAATTTTATAAAAAAAAAAAAAAATTGGATATGAAAAATAAATAGATATCGAGAGCCATAAATAATGAATATTAATATTAAAATAAATATGAGTGTATATTAATAAAAGAGAGATAATGAGTATGTGGTATACTATTTGAAGAGTGACATATATTAACGTTTAAACTATTTAAACTAACGTGGATGCTCTTATAGAATCCCAAATGAGTCAAAAAAAAAACATACAATGGCATTAGAGGCTTTAAGCAACTTATGAAAGTATTTATTTATAAAATTAGATAAATTCGAATCCATATATATTTTTGTTTAAAATTGACAGATAGACCTAAACCAGGGAAAATCGAAAAACAAATGCATATAACGACTCGAGAGCATTTATGAAATGTAGAAGCGCATGTCCGTGAAATTAAATAAGTTTGAGTAAATATATCAATTTTTCTTAAAACTGTTATATGATATCAAAATTGAAAAAAAAGATTATATACAATGACTATAAAAGATTTAAGAAACATATAAAAGTACATGTTTGTGAAATTAGACCGGTTCATATCTATGTAACAATTCAAGTTCATATAATAGTTTTGTTCCAAATTGTTACATGATCTTAAATCGATCAAATTGAAAAAAAATATATATATATACAATAATTCTAAAAATCTAAAGAAGGAAATGCATATGACTCTAAACTAATTAAAATCGAAAAAGAAAAGAATATATACAACTCTATTGGGTTATAAAACGTATCAAAATATTTATTAGTGAAATTAGATATCATGCAAAAAAATTATTCAAAATTTCTATATAACCATAAATTAGTATAAATTTAAAAAGAAATACATTTTAAATATTTTTTAATTAATAAATTATGCAATATTTTTAAAATTTTACAATGGATTTATATTTTTATTTTATAAAAAAATCTATAGTTCACGTGAGCATTTTGAACTGAAATTATGGTCAAAATCGCTAATTTAGGGGTGCACAGTAAATTGATTGGACAGCCTGTCCATTTGAAAATATGAGCTGTGAGATCACCTACCCAAAAAATAAATAAATAAATAAAACTTGTTCTTCAAAATAATATAAATTGATAGGAAAAGGTACTTTTTGAATTATTTTTTTTTGATAATATTAATTTTTCAAATTAAGATGTGTTCTTGGGCAAAAGTGTAATCTTAGTGCCCAACATTCAAAATTGTAGTAGAAAAAAACAAAAAAATCTTTTTAAAATTACTATTTCTACTTTTAATGCTCCGACTCTCAGGTTCGCTTGGAGCCGCCAGTCTTGAAGAACAATGAGACGTTTCGATGAGAGTCTTTGCGGACACTATGCTGCCACGCGTCCGCATACTGAGAGTCCAAAAGCAAAAGTATCGTTGACTTGGGAGCCTGAGTGGTGGACAAGAATACGCCGGGACGCTCCTTGATCCCCAAGTAATTGGCCGATCTCGATCAACCACTGTCATCGCCCTCCCTCCCTCCCTCCTTAAATTGCGTCCTCGATCCCTTCAAGGCCCATTCCATTAATTTGGGAGCATATCAAAGAACCCCCAGAAAAGGTACTGCCAAACATTCTTCCTCTTTCAATGATATTATTATTACTATGTTGTTGTTGTTGTTGTTATTTCAATGAGATCTCTACAGGGCTAGAATGGCATCTGAAGAGAAAAACGATGCTGCATCTACTTCTAAGGCTGCAACAACTGATCAGGAGCATGAATCCTCCACCTGCCAGAACGACAATCAGGATAAGGCCAAGCATACTGTGCCGTTTTACAAGCTGTTCTCCTTCGCAGACTCGACGGATGTAATCTTGATGGTCCTCGGGACGTTGGGCGCCGTAGGGAATGGACTTGCTCTCCCCCTCATGACTGTTCTTTTTGGAAATTTAATCCAGTCCTTTGGAGGAGAGTCCAACCCACATGATGTTCTTGATGAGGTTTCCAAGGTACAATCGAATTGGGTTAATTAGCCTTAGAAAGAGTAAACTTTTACTGATACAATCGGATGCAGGTAGCACTGCAGTTTGTCTATCTAGCAATTGGAGCAGGCGTGGCATCTTTCTTACGTAAGAATATTATTTCAACTAGCTAGACATCCCAGCAGTTTCAGTTCTAGTTCTACATGATATATAATAATTCTGTTATGAACTCTAATTTTTCTCAGAGGTGACTTGTTGGATGGCTACTGGGGAAAGGCAATCAGCACAAATAAGGAGCTTGTATTTGAATACGATACTAAGGCAAGAGATTGCTTTTTTTGACAAGGAAACGAATACAGGTGAAGTCGTCGAGAGGATGTCGGGGGATACTGTATTTATTCAGGATGCCATGGGCGAGAAGGTATGTATTTATTTGATCCATGTATACATATTCTTTCCACTGAAACATCACTCTTATTCTTCTCCTCCTCTCTGGATCAACAGGTGGGCAAATTCATTCAGCTAATTTCAAGCTTTGTTGGAGGATTCGTAATAGCATTTATCGAGGGGTGGCTATTGACACTCGTGATGATATGCTCCATTCCTCCTTTGGTGCTTGCTGGAGGACTCATGGCCAATGTAGTGTCCAAAATGGCTTCTCGAGGACAAACAGCTTATGGAGAAGCTGCAACCGTCGTCGAGCAGACCATCAGTTCAATTAGGACAGTAAGTTCTTCTTCTTTTTTTCCTCACTAGTAAACCTTGATCGTATGTTAACTGACCTTCCTATTTCAGGTTGCTTCATTTACAGGAGAAAGACTAGCAGTAACGAAGTATGATAAGTCTTTGGTAAGGGCCTACAATGCAAGTGTTCAGGAGGGTCTTGTGGCTGGGTTAGGTCTTGGCACAGTTATGCTCTTCTTTTTTGCTGGGTACTCCTTGGGAATATGGTACGGAGCTAAATTGATATTGGAAAAAAGTTACACTGGTGGCAAGGTCATCAATGTGATATTTGCAATCCTCACCGGCTCCTTGTAAGTGAAGAATTGAAGTATAACTGTACATAACTGATACATCATGATTTTTGCTTGAATCATTGAAGTTCTTGTGCAATGTTTTTGCAGTTCATTAGGCCAGGTAGCACCATGCATTACGGCATTTGCAGCAGGGCAAGCTGCTGCTTATAAGATGTTTCAGACGATTAACCGAAAGACAGAAATCGACCCGTACGATCCCAAAGGAAAGAAGCTCGAGGATATTCAAGGGGATATTGAATTGAAAGATGTTTACTTCAGCTATCCAACTAGACCAGATGAGCAAATCTTTGATGGATTCTCTTTGGCCATTCAGAAAGGGACTACTGTTGCATTGGTCGGTGAGAGTGGAAGTGGAAAGTCGACAGTTATCAGTTTGATTGAGAGATTTTACGATCCTCAGGCTGGTGAAGTTCTCATCGACGGGGTGAACCTCAAGGAGTTTCAACTCAGGTGGATTAGAGGGAAAATTGGGCTTGTGAGTCAGGAACCTGTCCTGTTTGCCACTAGCATAAGAGATAACATAGCCTATGGCAAGGAGAATGCAACTGTTGAAGAAATTAGAGCTGCAGTGGAGCTTGCTAATGCTGCCAAATTCATCGATAAATTGCCTCAGGTAACTACTTTGTTCCTTTTAGTTCACAAGCAAGCTCTTTTCTAACTTACAATCCTGGAATTTAAGTGAATTTGAAAATTTTAAGTCAGTTGTTTGTCTGAAATGCTGGACTGAGGATAACTACAATATTCAGGGTTTGGACACTATGGTTGGGGATCATGGAACTCAGCTTTCTGGAGGTCAAAAGCAAAGAGTTGCCATTGCCCGAGCAATTCTGAAAGATCCTCGCATTTTGCTTTTGGATGAAGCTACAAGTGCGCTCGATGCAGAATCAGAGAGGATAGTACAGGAAGCACTTGATAGAGTCATGGCAAACCGTACTACAGTTGTAGTTGCTCATCGACTAAGCACCATTCAAAATGCCAATACCATTGCTGTAGTACATCGAGGATCAATTGTCGAAAAGGGTAAACACACTTCTCTCGTTCTTGTGCATAAGAAAATTTGACAAATATTCATAGATTATCTGAATTTGTTTCTTTTTCAGGTTCACATGAAAAGCTACTAGAGAATCCGAATGGAGCTTATAGCCAACTTATACGACTGCAAGAAATGAACCCGGCATCGATCAGTATAAACAGACCTGATTCAAAAAAATCTGATGTGTGGGTTGGTTCAGCTAGGTCCTCTAGCAAAAAACTGTCCATGCACCGTTCCAATAGCCTTGGATCATCAGGCAGACATAGCAGCAGCAATTCCTTTCAAATTTCATTTGGTTTGCCAATAAGTGTCGATGTACAAGATAACTCTGAGAATGTGGATCCAGAAAGACCTGCTGAACAGTCGAAAGAAGTACCACTCCGTCGGCTAGCATATCTTAATAAGCCGGAGATTCCAGTGTTGATCCTTGGTTCAGTTGCCGCAGTCGTTAATGGTGTCATATTTCCAATCTATGCAATTCTTCTTTCGAATGTGATTAATGCATTCTACCAGAGTGATCCACACAAGCTCAAGAAAGACTCTAACTTATGGTCATTAATGTTCCTGATATTTGGCGGCATTTCTTTATTGGCTATTCCAGCTAGAACATACTTCTTTGGTGTTGCAGGAGCCAAGTTAATAATGAGGATTAGGCTAATGACATTTCAAAAAGTGGTTAACAGGGAGATTGAATGGTTTGATAATCCTGGGCACTCTAGTGGTGCAATTGGGGCAAGGCTATCAGCAGATGCAGCTTCAGTCAGAAGTCTTGTGGGAGATGTACTTTCATTAATTGTTCAGAACATTACAACATTGATCACCGGCTTGGTGATTGCTTTCGTCACCAATTGGCAGCTCTCTTTAATAATCCTAGCTTTGGTGCCTCTCTTGGGATTCAATGGATACGTACAGATGAAATTTATACAGGGATTTAGTAAGGACGCAAAGGTACGAATCGTAGCTACATTGGTATGCGTTTCATGAGTTCTTTTGCAGTGTTTTCATAGCCATATCCAGTTTTCATACAACTAGTACAATTGTGTGATCTTGATCTGCTGGATCAAAAATTAAGTTTTCTGATAAGTTCCAATCGAAATGAGTGTAGATAATGTACGAGGAAGCCAGTCAAGTTGCAACTGAAGCAGTAGGAAGCATCAGAACAGTTGCTTCATTTTCTGCCGAAGAGAAAATCATGACAATGTACAAACAGAAATGTGAAGGCCCTACAAAAAAAGGAATTAGGCAAGGGATTATCAGTGGTACTGGCTTCGGTGTGTCCTTCTTCTTGCTGTTTTGTGTCTATGGAGCTAGCTTTTATGCAGGAGCAAGGTTGGTTGACAGTGGAAAGACTACTTTTGACAAAGTATTCCGGGTATCGAGTTTAAAACCTTTCTTCTTTGTATTTTCATCAAAAATCTTAACAATTTCATGTAACAATTCAACAAGGTTGTTTTTTTACTAATATGACTCCAAATTTTTTTGAAGGTTGTTTTTGCTCTTGCAATGGCAGCCATTGGGATATCTCAATCAAGTTCCTTGGCGCCAGATTCTTCCAAAGCCAAAACTGCTGCAGCTTCAGTATTTGCCATTCTTGACCAAAAATCTAAAATAGATTCTAGTGATGATTCAGGCACGACACCAGAAAGATTGAAGGGAAACATCGAAATACGGCATGTGAGCTTCAGGTACCCTACGCGCCCGGATAGCCAGATTTTCCAGGATCTATGCTTGTCAATCCACTCTGGAAAGGTAAATCATTACTGGCTGGTTTATGTTGAGCTATTTAGCACAAAACTACAATGCTTGGAATTTGAATGATCAGTTTAACAACTTTCTTTTGCTTCTCGTCAGACGGTTGCTCTTGTTGGAGAGAGCGGCAGCGGGAAGTCGACTGTTGTATCTCTGTTGCAGCGATTCTACAATCCTGATTCTGGAGAAATATTGCTAGATGGTATCGAAATTAAGAATTTTCAACTGAGGTGGTTGAGGCAGCAGATGGGCTTGGTGAGCCAAGAGCCATCTCTCTTTAACGATACAATTCGAGCCAATATCGCTTATGGAAAGGAGGGAAATGCTACAGAAGCTGAGATCATATCTGCTGCAGAATTGTCTAATGCCCACAAGTTCATTAGTAGTTTGCAGAAGGTCAGTTAATTCTATAAAATACTTCTCGAATGCCAATCTCAAGATATGGTAGAAAACATTTTAGCATTTATCAGACAGCCTAAAACTTATATTTGCCAAAGTACTATCATGTATGCATACTGATCTTGTTGATTGCAGGGCTATGATACATTAGTCGGGGAACGAGGAGTTCAGCTCTCGGGCGGGCAGAAACAGCGTGTTGCTATTGCACGTGCCATCGTGAAGGACCCGAAGATCCTATTGCTGGACGAGGCAACGAGCGCACTGGATGCTGAATCTGAAAGAGTGGTGCAAGAGGCATTAGACCACATCATGGTCAATCGAACCACTGTTGTTATAGCTCATAGATTATCTACCATAAAGGGAGCAGATGTGATTGCTGTGGTCAAGAATGGAGTGATAGTAGAGCAAGGAAAGCATGAGACGCTGATGAATATCAAAGATGGCGCTTATGCATCCTTGGTCGCACTTCATGTGAGCTCTGCACACTGACATGTGGTTCCCTCTTGCAGCACCAAGTTTTGCCTCATGCATGTCCTTCTTTGATCTACAATTCCAACTGCACTTTGTTGTATCTTTAGTTAAAATATATCAAATAAAATCATCTTTATCTATGGCGTCGATCTCATGCAATCAAGTTCTTGAGCAGGTTGCCCATCTTTATTTATGGGATATCTTTTGCAGCTTAGTTTGACAATTGAGCAGCCTCTCTCTATATATAGTTAGAGATTAATCCTAGTCATATAATACAACAAAGCAATAATTCAATGAACTACCTATTCTATCACCTATCTATGTTCTTCCCTCTCCTAACTTATCAAAACTTTACATGATATATACTAAGGCTTCAAGTTGTGAAAGAGAAGAGGATAATCGAGCTAGACTAGTCAGACCCATCAAGCTAAGCAAACCCTACAAATAGATTGTCCGCAAATCAAGTCAATTGTGACAAGTGAAGTAGATAGATAGGCCAATAATATCGAGCAAGCTAAATGTGCTAGTTACTCTGAATAGGCTAATCAAACCAAGCATACTAATCAAGTATATATTAGGCTAACTGTGCTGGTCAAGTTAGATTAATCAAGTCAATCAAACCCAATGAACTGCCAATTGAATTGCCCAAGCCAAGCTCCAAACACAAAGCACAACAGACAAGTTTAACACCCTAAACAAAACCAATTATACTCTTTTTTAAAATCTCATTCTAATTCTATTTCACTCAAAACTATCCTATCCAACCCCAAATGATTCATGGAACTGAATCTCATTTCTCCTAAACAAAATAGGAAGGGATCATTTTCCCTCCACTATATTCAAAAAAAGATCAGTGTGGCTTAGATGCTAGGCCATGCAGAACCCAATCCAAAAGACTAGCATCACCGTGCTGGAGAACACCGCTCTCCCTTCATTGCTGGTCGTCAACTTGGTTCCTGAGTTGGTCATTTGCAGTAAACAAGCACTAGTCACAGCTGCAAGCACCAGCCGCAGCTGCATTCTTGCAGTGAACAAGTACAAGTCTTGACTACTAACACCAGCGGAGGCACTCTTGACAAAACTGCAGAATGTCAAACAAGGAGCGGTTGTGCTGGGGGGAGCTTGAAGCTGCATAAAGTTACTGAAGAGGTGCGGTGGTACATTGTCCAGATGTTGCCCATTCTCAACTTTATCAACAGGCAGCTGGTTGTGCTGCTGGGAGAGACACTTTGATCCGTTTCGCAGCAGCTCCAATTGGTATATCAGCATTTGCGATGCAATCGCTTCCACGTCATACCTGCTCAGTTCAAAGTTGGTGACAGCATTTGGGCCTCGAAATTTGACGGCAGCCACATCATATGCCTCAGCGGCTTCTTCGATCACTGCGAGAGAGAGTCCAACTGTTTAGTGTCTTCCAAATTCAAAATGTGGAATAATTGGTCTGTTTTTCATCTACTAAAGATGGTGCACCACTAACTGATCTAGATCTTAAACACAGGACGCAAAAACAAATCAGTCTAAAACAGATACTCGGATTTCAATTCCAATGAAATTTATAGTTGAAACTACTGTAAGATGCCTACCAAAGGTTCCTAGGTAGAGATCCTTGTTGGCCGCAACACGGCCAATCCTCGCCTGCCACCGTTCATGTTGATGATGCCTGATTAGTTACAGAAAGCATTCAAGCTCAGCAAGTTGTGATGCATAATTTGCACGTATCAGCAGGCATCGTGTAATAGCAAGATATTGTTTGTCTTACGGAGTATAAGCTTTCACCTAGTCACTCCTCTGTAGATGGAAGCGCCCCTCGAAAATCCACTGCTTCTTATAGAAATCCAGACAGAAATCGAACAAGCACATGCGGCGATGTAGTTCTTTAGCTAGATGATTAACTAACAGAATTGTGGAGCTATACCTTCTTCGAGATGCAATAAACTCTTGCTTGGACATGCACATCATTTTCTCATTCTCCTGGCTGTAATTACTCACCTGCATAATAAAATTTTGTTGATAACAGAAAAAAAAAGTTGTGCATTATAAGAGCTAAAGAGTGAGAGGAAGGGAAGGGGAGATGGAGAGGCAAAGGGCAATGGAGGAAATCCTTTAACCCTATTTACTTGAGTAATAGAATGGAAGGAAAAAAAGGCATTCACTTGTACTATAAACAAATGTCATCCCATTGTTGATTGGGAATTTCTGTTGAAATGAGAAGCTTTTTGAACTAAGGAAAAAAATTAAGAAAGGGTTTTAAATTTTAATGGAAGAGGAATTGTACTTATATGAAAGAGGAAACAAGGAAACTTTAATTTTCTTGAAACCTGAACTTGTTTACAAAATGAGAGTTCACATCTTATTTATACTAATGTCACCTCTTTAACCAATAGTTAAGATTATTATATCAATACATATTCAATCTAATAGCTATTAAAGTCTATCTAAAATTGTCTAAACTATTCTACTACAATTTACTATTAATTATCATATAAATATTTCTTAAGATGAATATTTTCTTTTTTAAATCCAAATCATTTCTTTACTTGTTTAGCCCAATTATAATGGATCAAAATCAAATTTAATTTCCAACACCCTCTCTTAAACTTGATTTTGCGACTCTAAGCAAACTTCGCATCTTGATAAAGTCTTCAAATTTGAGTGGCTTGGTAAAGATGTCAGTAATTTAATCTAGAGTTTGTGTATTCCATTTGTACCTCCTTTCCTTCTTATGCATTCTCTAATATAGTGATAACACATTGATGTGTTTGCTTCTATCATGGAAGACTAAATTCTTTGCTAATACTATTATAGACTTATTATCAACTTGAATCTTGGTTGCCTCTTCTTGTGGTAAACTTAGCTCCTTCAACAAATTTCTAAGTCAAATAACATGGCAAACGTATGAGATTGTAGCCATGCACTCCTTTTTGCAAGTAGAAAGTGTGACAATAAATTGTTTCTTTGACATCCAAGTGAAAGTCATGTCTTCTATTAAGAATACAAATGCTATAGTACTTTTTCTATCATCCATATGTCCCCAATCAATGTCACTATATCCAACAAACTTGAAATTATTAGATGATGAATAAAGTAACCCAAAATCTATCACCTTTGATATAGCGTAAAATTCTCTTAGCGATCTTAAAGTGGATGATAGTTGGAGTCTCCAAGTAGTGGCTAACTAATCCAACGACATAAAGAAAATCGGGCCTTGTGCATATCAAGTATCGCAAGCTTCCAATCAAATTCTTGAAGAGTGTTAGATCAACTCTTTCTCTTCATAATGCTTTGATAGCTTGACTCCGGGCGTTTATGTGCTTATTGTTTTCCATCTTGAACTTCTTTATTATCTCTCTTTCTTAACCTTCTTGTGAGATAAAGATTCCATCTTCCCTTTAGTTCACTTCAATGTTCAGATAGTATGTCATGAGCCTAATATCGATTATGTAAAACTCTTTAGTCATTGCTTCTTTGAATTTTCCAAACATGCTTGGATTGCTTCCGGTGAGATCAAATCATCGACATATAGGCACACAATCAAAACATCTTTATCATTATTCTTAATGTATAGAGCGTGTTCACAGGGACATTTGATGAAGCCTTTCTCTGGCAAATACTTGTCTATTCGACTATTTCATGCCCTTAGAGAGTCCTTTACAATTTTAGAAGCTTGTCTTCTTTTCCTTTGACTTCATACCCTAATGGTTGTTGAATATAGATTTCTTCGAGGATTCCATTCAAGAAGACAAATTTTACATCAAAGATATATTCTCCACTTATTTTGAGTTGCCAAAGAAATGATTAATTAGTAGTTTCTAATCGAGTAATGAGAGCAAATACCTTTGCTGTAGCCTTTTGCACCAATCTTGCTTGTATCTTTCAACTTCTCCTTTAACATTCTTCTTTGTTTTGTAACTCAATTCACACCAATTGCCTTGTGTCCTTCAGGAAGTGGAGTTAGCTTCCATATGTCATTCTTTTTGATCGCCTTGATTTCTTCCTCCATAACATCTTTCCACTTCTTGCATTTGATAGCTTCTTGAAAATTGATGGGCTCACAATCGGAAAAGAGGCAAAAAAAAGAGAATAAGATTGTCGTGATCCTGGGTTAGCTCATAAAGATCGTGTAAGCTCCTGAAGCGTGGTACTCTTTCACTTAAACTCTGGCTTGAAGTTGATGCAAATGAATTTCCTTGAATACTTGAAGTTGTAGGGTCCTCTCTTGTTTGTTCCATCCTTGGTTGCTCCACATCTTCTTCTTCAAATTATGGGAAGTTGTAATTTTCATCACGTGATTCCTATTCCATTCTCCTTCTTCATCAAATATGACATATGATTGTCCCAATATTTGGTTTGTATAGCTTGTACCCTTTTGAGTTGGTATGCTCTTCTTAAAAGATGATGTTGGCCACTTGATTCCGAAGGTGCCAATGTTAAAGAATGTTTTTGCTTAATATTCAAATGATGTTTCCAAGTGTTTTAAAGCTTGTTACAAAGACACCACTTAGGTTGTGACATCCTCGATTAAGGCATCTCAATTTTAGAGGACTATAATTGCTCTGAAAGAAGGAGATGGTGAGAGAATTATTTTGCATCAAACAACTTGACTAATTATGTGAAACATGTTTACTTGGGAAGCATTTCAGAAAAAACATTCCAAAGAAGTATGTTGGGATCGATGATGTCACTAGAGGAAGGGTGAATAGTGATTCACTTTGCTCGATCATCCTCATTTACTCGTCTACAATAGGTTAGTGCATAGTGAAAACAATAACCCAAACCAAATGAAAAGACAAAAACAAGGGCAAACATAAGCCAATTTACGTGGTTCGAAACTCCCGATTCCTACTCCACAGCCTACTGTCCTAGCGATAATCCACTTGTTCCTCCTTGCTTAATACCTTTCTGAGGCGAAGAAACCTGTTACAACACTTGTGTTGATGCAATAAACCTTTGGTCAAGATTGACCACGTTGATCAAGATCTAACTCGAGTTTGAGTTTTGATGTTTGATCAATATGTTAGTTGATAAGAGGAAAGTCCAAATGGATCACGATTTACCAACACTTGGTGATCGGAAATCCAATAGGGAGTTGACATGAGCATGCAGTCCTTGCGGGTCCGAATACTAGGAAATCCCAACAAGTTAAGGTTGATCAGATGCTAGGTAATGAGAAGTCATCAAGGTTGATCAAATATTGAGCTAAAAAAATCCTAATAGGTTGAAGTTAATCGAATATCAAGCAAGATGAGAATTCAGCTTTATCAAGGCTGAAACATGAGTATTGATAGGATGTATCAATCAACCGATAGACTCTAAACTCCAAAATTAAGGTTTGAGGTAGTTTTAGTGTTTGCTACAGTAGCCATGGGCGAAGCTTACATGGGCCCAGTGTGGGAAGCTGTTGCTGCCCATAGTGGGCCCAAACAAAATAAAGAAATTAAGAATGTCATTATATTTATATATTAATTAATTAAACATATTAATATTATTAAACTGATTTAATTTTTTATCCTAAACCTAAACTTCATGTTCGTCTCCTTCCCTCTCGACAACAAACAAAGCACTTCGTAAAAAGCAAGGAATTCTGCTCAAAGGTAACCCTAATCTTTTTTTGCCTGTTTAGCAAAAAAATATATATAAGGCAGAGATGTGGCAGTCTCTCGAGCAGTCGCTGTCCCACCAAGCAGCGACGCAACCGCTCCCCCGCCAAGTAGCGATGCGGCTGCTCGTGACATAGCCGCTATTCATCTCTTTCAAGTGCATATCACCTTTAGTTTATTATTTATG
>JBBUKS010000113.1:11694847-11709757 GCA_038050645.1 Hedychium gardnerianum | reverse complement strand
TATACCTTTTTGTTCCTGTACATCCTTGAGTTACTGTACTTGTTATTGTTCATGCACTATCTATCCTATACCCGCTGAGTATTTCCTTTGTACTCACCACCTCTGCTTTCTTTTGTTATTTCTTTGTTAGTAGGTTGTTGATTGGGCCGCTTGGAGGATATATGCCCACACCGTCCCTCACACATCGAGCTTCGAAATTGATTCCCATTTCATTCGGTTTGTTTTAGCTTCCGCATTTGTTTATTATTCGTGTATTGTATTAATTAATTTGTATATGGTTTTCGGATGTGTTTTCGATCATGTACTTGGTGTCATAAGCCGGGTCGGCTCGCAAATGGTATAGTTTGGTTTTTTGGTCATGTAAACCATTCTTATGATTTTATATTGTTTATTTATATCATATTATACACTGTGTGGTTGTGTATACCCGGGTAGGGTATTCTTGTTGTTTATCATACTGCGTGGATATGTATACCAATGTGGGTATTTATGTATATTGGTTGTGATTATGTATTCAGGATATTGTCAGCCGTACAGGAGAGGTGCTGTCCGATTTTCGTCGGATAAATATCCTCCCGGGGTGTAACAACGAGCACCACATGGCATGTATAGGACTTGATCAACGTGAATCCTGATCAAGACGAGTCAAGTTGGAACTCGATTCAAGTTTGTTTAGCTTGGGGCGAGCTCGGATTAGGTCGGACTGATCCTCCCAAGTTCGTCTCCAAGGGAAATTTAGTTCAGGTTAGACTATTTCTTCCGATTAAACTCAATAGGATGGCCAAGTTCCCACTAGGTCTTCTTTTCGAGTCAATTTCTAAGAAAAATTGACGAATCTCAACCAAACTTAGAAATGGTTTAGCAGTTACAAGATAGGGGAGGCGTTAGTTACCGAAAAGGCAGCCGTAGCAGATTGGTGTTGCCATTAATAATGGCGATAATTAAAGAGAAGGGTGGTGCGCCGGTTGCAAAGGCATAATGATGCCAAGTAAAGAAGAAGATGCATCAGTTACAAAAATGTGTTTGTTAGGAATTTTAGGAGATTCCCTCATTTCACTTAATGTGAATTTTCATAGATAATCCTTAGTATTTAATATACTTTACACCCAAAAACTCATAAATATTTTAATGTTGGAATTTTATTGTAGTAAATTTCATAACGTATTTTACTTTGGGTTTTATTGATTGTAATTCTATTTTGTATATAACATGAAGTACTTATTGCTTCAACTCAAAAATAGTTAGGTAAATTATATTCATTTAGCATTGTTCTTACTACTTGTAAAGTTCTATTTTTTTCTTTCTACAATTCAATTTTGTTGATGTGTTCTTAGACTTGAAAATTCATGATGATACCTATTATCTAGACAAAATTTATTAAACCTATGATTTTTGAATTCTCCTCCGTGGTCACTTTTAATTCTTTTAATTTTATGTCCTTTTTATTTTCTATTAATTTACATAAATTAATAAATTGTTGAAGTGTTTCATCTTTATGTTTTAGGAATTTTACCCATATAAACCTAGAAAAGTCATCAATTATTACCAAACAATATTGCGTACCATTTAATGACTTGGTTCCATGTGTATCAAACAAGTCTAAGTGTAGTAGTTCAAGAATTAAACTTATTTGATTAGTTATTTTATGTATATATTTGATTTGTTCTCTTTGTTGACAAGCATTACAGACTTTGTTTTCCAGGTTTCTTAATTTAGGTAATCCTTTAACTAATTCACTTTTACTTAGTTTTGATACATTCCTAAAATGGGTGTGGGCCAGTCTCCTGTGCCACAACAAACTTTCCTCTTATTGTATCAAAAGACACTTAAGTGAAGAGCTAGGTAGGTTAATTGTGTAAATGTTGTTTTGTCTGATTCCTTTTAAGGTTATATTAAAGCCTTAAATTAAGCATTCATTGGAATGAAATTCTACTACATAACCAACGCCACACAATTGACTAATACTAAGTAAATTGAAATCAAAATTATCAACAAGTAATACTTTGCGAATAATGAAGTTAGACTTAAATTCAATGTTACCTGACCCAATTACCTTAAGTTTTTCATTGCTTGCGAAGGCTACTGATCCTAAGATCTTGAAATTTAACTTGGTGAATTTTTGATGATCTCCAGTCATATGTCTGGAGCACCCACTATCTAGCATCCATTGATTTAAACTTTTATGTTTATAAATTATGTGAAATTTATGAGATTCTTACCATTGTTAGTTTTTATGCTATATTTTCATCTCTCCCATTCTAGATTTTCAAACATAGTAATCTTATGAGTTTTGAGAGATGCTCAATTTTTAATTAATATGATTTGTTTAAGGTAGTTTGATCTTGTGTTAGATTCAAACTTAACTTTGGGTCTACCAAGCAAGTATTTTCAGAATAAACTTCTAGGCTGTGGTGAGTTACAAAGGACATCATTAAAGTAATCACGTGCCTAAGACAAAGTTTTTCCAAAACATCTCATCCAAGGGACTTAGTACTAAGTCTTGGTCTAACTAGTTCAGATTATACTGAGATAGCTTCAGCTAGATCCACTAAGCCGATTGCATCAGGTAGAATATATATGATTCAATCTTGACATGCATTTGACATAGTTTTCTTAGCCTACTATCATCTCAATCTTCTCCGATACTGTTAACCAAGATTAAACTATCTTTTTTCTTATATTTTCTCTATCTATCCATTCTAAATTAAACATGAAGTAAGCATAAAGAAAGCATGAAATTCAAAAAAGAAAAGAAAAACTTGCTCCCTCTAAATCAATGATACAATCTTGTTTTTCCCTCCCTTGGATCACAGTTTTAGTATTTTTTTAATCTATATAGTAAACATTCTCTTTTGGAATCAAGAATTTGTTATTCCCTACTTTGTTTATCAAGTGTGATTTTGGAACCTATGCTTGAACATATTAGTTAATATTTTTATTCACTAAAGACATGTAAGTTCTATGTTGAGTGTTAGACTTGTATCCGAATCCAGATTTATTATGCACAACCCTTTGAGTTCCAAGTATCATATTCAAGTACTTGGAGTTTGAAGTGAACTATTCCAATGTTACCTTGAGTTCTTCAGCATGACCTTTCAAAAGGGATTTTTTTTTCTCAAGTTTTTGGACTTGAGTTGAGGTTCCTTCTTGAACTTGGTTAGTTAAAGAACTTAGGTTGATCTTCTTCTTAAGGTTTTTTTTTACCTTCTTAAGAAGGGATCTAACCCATTCATTGGATTTAGCTAACTTCCTAGTCAAGCAAGCAATTATACTGTACATTTTATCAACTAGGGGAGAGTTTACCTCTTTTTTCTTGATTGTCTAAAATGGATATGAATTTGTGACTTGATTCAAACTCAGTCTCGGACTCAGGTTCAGATACTTTTTCATTTGCCATTAAAGTTGTGATGCTTGTTTGGTTTAGTTCCTCCATGTCGGACTCCTCTGAAGACGATTCATCATCCTGCACTTCATTGTTAGATAATTTATTTAAATTGAGATTGTTGTTTTGTTACCTTTGAAGCGTCGATTCCCTCATGAAGATTGACTAACTTATCCCAAAGTTCTTTAGTATTGTTGAAAACTCTGACTCAATCAAGTTCTTTATTTGTCAATTCACACTGGAGGATGTGTGTGGCCCGAGCGTTGACTTGAGCCTTCCTTTTGATGTTGGAGGTCTACCTTTCCATTTTTAGAGGTTCTTCGAATTTGTCGATCGATAGTGTAAAACCTTTCTTGATGATGATCCATGTATCAATTTCTATTTTCAAAAATTGCTCCATCCTCCCTTCCAAAAATGGAAACTTTTACTGTCGAAGAGTGGTGGGTGAGAGGTACTAAACCCTTCTTGTTGAGACATTTTTGATTCTTGTAAAGAAAGACTTAAAAGAAATCCAAGACTTTTTACGGTCTTGGGTAAGTAATGCAACAGAAAAAAATATAGTAAGAAATAAAAGCACATTTTAAAAGAAAGAGAAGATTTTTCAAAAAGTTCAAAAAAGTAATTAAACTAAATCAGAACAACCTTGCTCTGATACCAATTGTAAGACCTGATTTAGCTATAGAGGGGTGGGGGTGGGGGGGGTGAATATCACTCTTTTGAAAATTCTTTTCTTTTGAAAACCAAACAAAAATGCACAGCAGAAAAACTAAAAGCAAGAAGACTCGTGCGGTTACTTGGTTCATAGTCCAACGACTACTACTCTAAAGCTCATGATCCCTTGGATCATTTCCGAATGGACAAATCACTAATATTCTCCTCTTTGAAAAAACTTTCGGAGGAGGAAAGTGTACAAAAGATGAAGGAGATAGTAACAAATTACTATCCCTTTTAATGTAAATGCAAGTAAAAAATGTATACTGACAACTTTAAATAGATCTTCATTGTAGGTTGTCAGAGGGCCTCTCGGTGTCATAGTAGCAGTACTTACATGAACAAATAGTAGAGAACGAGAAAGCACTGAGGGATAGATTGAAGTACTAAGCCTCGGATCCCAAGGTTTCTTTTATAGGCTTAATTTGGTCGACTAAAATTGATCAGTCAATTGAAACCTTTTATTGACTAAACCTCTTATCAAGAGACTGATCCCTCTTCTTTTCTTGCCTACTCCGATCCGATTTGATTGATTCCGTGAAATCTACTTGTTCGATCGACTAAACACCTATCTAGGCAACTGGACCCTTGAATTTCCTTTATTGTTTTGATCCGATTATATCTGATATGCACTTTTCATACTTGTTCGGTTGACTATGTAGGATCGAGAAAAGCGCTAGAAGGAGAGGGGGGTGGTGGTGAATTGCGTGTGTCACTTTTTCATGATTTTTGAAAAGTGTGCAGTGGAAATAAAGTAAAGACAAACACAATGCTAACATAGTTTCTTTTTTACTTGGTTCATAGCCCGACGACTGCTAGTCTAAGACCCATGATCGTTGATCGCTTCCAATGGGAAATCCACTAAAAATCTCTTTCTCCGAATAGAAACTTGGAGATGGAGATTCGTCTTTTTATAAAAGATTAGAATGGTAACAAGTTTATCGACCCTTAAAATTACGTACGAAAAAGATGAATATGAAAGTAAAATTATACCGACACAATAACAATATCCAAAGTAGAGCGTTGATGTCGGAGCAGTGTTTTGGCGTTGTAACAGAATTCTGGAGCAATGCGAGAGTCGTTTGAGCATAGAGAAAAATCTATCTTGAGATGCTGGTCAAAGGCTTGTTTTATAAGGCATTTCGAGTGCTTGGATCTGCTCAGGGTGCCTGGAGTTAATCTCATCCAATCCTATAATGTTGCACTTTATCCTCTCATGATAAGCCTTCTGGTCCAGGTGCCTGGAATGATCCAGGCCGCTTGGATCATATCCAGACGCTTGGGATTCATCCAGGCCTTTTACTTTAGCTGCCTCTAGTTTATGTGTCAAATTTGACAGTATTACAACTGTCCAATCATGACTTTTGGATTTCCTAAGAAATTCAAGGTCAGACCGACGCCTACTGTTCCCTTTCTAGGAATGCGTCCTAACCCATTCCTCTCAGGAGAGATTACCTGATGCCAAACATTCGATCCTCTAGATCTGTTTGAACTTTTGCTCAGCATCAGATCTTGACACACATGACTTCTTCTGATATTCTGTCCTCTTGACCCATTGACCTGCTAGACATCCAGTCCTCTAGACTCGTCTAGAATTCCTACTTGGTGTACTCGATCTGCCAAATCTTCTGCCTAGTATCTTGTCCAGCTGACCTACTAGGGCTTTCCCCTTTGCCTAGTATCTACGAGGCCTTTGCTCTTTCCTAGTATCATTAGGAATTTTTGGTTGAGCTACCTGCACACTTAGTCAACCTTCATTAGAACACAATAACCCTTAACTTTGAACTTTTGCCATTTATCAAAATATATGTTCGATTATCTGGTGCTTCCATCACCAACAATCTTTCCCCTTTTGATTTATGTCAACCTAGTTCAAAGTTAAGTAAAATATAGTTTTTAAAATCTTAACACTATCTTTAACAAGACAAAAAAACTTTAAATTTTTTTTAACAAGTGTAAAAGATTTTCAAAGTAAGATGTAAAATATTTTCATTTCAAAGTATGAAATTTTCAAAAATTCTCCCCCTTAATTAAAATTCTCCCTCTAAAATTGACGTTCTAAGGGAATTTTGAAAGCATATTTATGAAAATCTTCTTTAACTTTTAACTTATCTTGTCTCCCCCTTTTTCATATATCAAACTTTAACTTTTAACTTATCTTGTCTCCCCCTTTGACATATATCAAAAATCTTTATTAGAGGAAAATAGACATTATGAAACCTTTTAAAAAAGATAGATAATTTTTTAGTAAGATTTTCAAAGTTAGAAAAATGTTGAAAGCCTTTTAACATAACTGAATTTTGAAGAATATTTTGGAAGTAAACAATTTTGAAAACCTTATTAAAATGAGACTAGTTGTAATTTGACAAGTAAAAAAAATTGACATATACTTGCAATTGAGACTAGTTGTAATCCTAGAGTCTAGGCATGAAAAAATAACTCATCTATTAAATTGTCCTTATTAAAATGTCTAATCTTTTGTTACTAGCTAACTACCAGAAGATACTAGTTTTCACTTGGTTAGTCAAGTTAGGTACACTTATCCAGCTAGTTGATTACTATGAAGGATTATTTAACTTGATTAATTTTGAATTTATATTTTTAGCCTAGATTTATGATGATGCCAGTATATATATCTGAAACTCAGGCTTGACCCTAAGCATCTCATACTATTATAAGTGTCTCAGTACACAAGCAAGGTAACCCTAATGTACTTGTGCGATGCTGACTGCCTAAATCTATAGGTTCATGTTTTCTATGGTAAGACCTAGGCTAAGTTCAGTTAATAAGTTTTTGTAAAACACTAAAAAAATGTAAGTTTTGAAAAGAATAATAAAAAATATAAGTGTTGAAAAAACAACAACCTAGAGTTGGAAAAAATAAGTTTTGAAAACAACTTAGATTTTGAAAAACCATAAACAATTCATATAGGTCCTATTTTACTAAGAACATTCCTAGTTGTCTTCTAAGTATGCTAAACTTAGCTTTAGGTAAGGGTTTAGTGAAGATGTCTGCTAGGTTTGACTTGGACTCAACATAGTCAAGTACAATGTCACCCCTAGCTACATGATCCCTTACAAAGTGGTGTCTTACTTCTATGTGCTTAGTTCTTGAATGGTGTATTAGATTTTTTATTAAATTAATTGAACTTATGTTATCAATTAAGACTTTAGTGTTTGTATAGTTTAATTGAAAGTCCTTTAGTGTATGCATCATCCATAGTAGTTGAACTACACATTCCCCCATTGCTATATACTCTGCTTTAGTAGTTCATAATGCAACACAATGTTGCTTTCTACAACACTAGCTGACTAGGCTTTGACCTAACAATTGACAACTATCACTTGTATTTTTTTTTGGTCTAGTTTACACCTAGCATAGTCTGAGTCAGAGTATTCTATCAGATCAAAACTAGTGGTTCTAGGGTACCAAATTTCTACATTTATTATACCTTTGATATACCTAAGTCTTCATTTTACAATACTTAGATGTGATTCTTTTGTACACATTTGATACCTAGCACACATACCTATTACAAATTAAATATCAGGTTGGCTTGTAGTTAAGTATAGTAGACTACCTATTGCACTTCTAAGTATTTTAGGTCAACTGATTTTCGTTTTAGATCATTGTCAATTTTTACATTTGTTGTCATTGGTGTATTGATTTCTTTAGAATTTTTCATTCCAAATTTTTTAATTAATTCTTTAGCATATTTTTTTTGAAAGACATAATTACCTTCTTTGGTTTGTTTTATTTATAAGCATAAGAAGAAATTAAGTTCACCTACTAAGCTCATTTCAAGTTCACTTTCCATTAATTTGATAAACTCTTTTATGAATCTTGTATTGGTTGAGCCAAAGATTATGTCATCTACATAGACTTGGGCTATAAAGATATCTTTTTCTAGACTTTTAACAAATAATGTAGAGTCGATTTGTCCTTGGTTAAATCCTTTAGATATTAAGTAGATTGATAACCTTTCACACCAAGCCTTGGGTGCTAGTTTTAATCCACACAGGGCCTTTTTCTAATCTAAAAACATGGTTTGGATGATTTAGATCCTCAAATCTGGGTGGCTGACTTACATAGACCTCTTCCTTAATGAACCCGTTAAGAAATGTAGACTTTACATCCATTTGATATAATTTGAATCCTTTATGTGCTGCATAGGCTAGCAACATCCTAATTGATTCAAGTCTAGCTACAAGTGCATATGTTTCATCATACTCTAGTCCTTCAACTTGACTAAATCCCTTAGCTACTAATTGGGCTTTATTCCTAATAATTTCTCTTTTCTCATCTAATTTATTCCTAAAGACCCATTTTGTGTCAATGACTATTTTATTGTTTGGCATAGGTACTAAGTCCCACACTTGATTTCTCTCAAATAGGGCTAGTTCTTCTTGCATTGCTATGATCCAATCAATGTAAGGTAAGGCTTCTTCTATAATTTTGGGTTCAATTTTTGATATTAGGGCTATTTGACTTAAGTTTCTATATGATGATCAAGTTCGAACTCCTAGAGTTGGATCACCCAAAATTTGGTCAATTGGGTGATTAGTTCTTATTCTAGGTGTTCTTATATTAGGATCAACACTTAGTTCATCTAGGTTGTTTGTGTTAGGTTCAGGTCTAAGTTTATTATCTTCTAGATTTCTAACATGTTGTTCATTACTTAAATTAACTTGGTTGGATTGATTATTGTTTTCATCAAATATAATATTGGTTATTTATGCAACTTTTAGAGTATATTTGTTTTAAACTCTATATGCCCTACTAGTTGTGGAGTAACCTAGAAAGATTCCATTTGTTGACTTTGATGTGAATTTTCCTAAGTAGTCCTTTGTATTTAATATATGTACTTTGCATCCAAATACCCTTAAGTATTTTAAGTTAGGTAGTTTATTGTAATAGATTTCATAAGGGGTTTTATTATAAAGTTTAGTAATGAGAATTATGTTTTAGATGTAGCAGACTATACTTATTGCTTCAACTCAAAATTGATTAGATAGAGTGTATTCATTTAACATGGTTCTAGATACTTCTTGTAATGGTTTATTTTTTCTTTCCACTATTCCATTTTGTTGAGGGATTCTAGGGCATGAAAATTCATGGTGGTAACCATTAGTTTGGCAAAATTTATTAAACCTATGATTTTCAAATTCCCCTCTATGATCACTTCTTATTCTTTTAATTTTGACATCTTTTTCATTTTCTATTAACTTACATAAAGTGTTAACATTTTCAAAAATTTCATCTTTGGTGTTTAAAAAATCTGCTCATGTAAATCTTAAGTAGTTGTCAATTATTACTAAGCAATATTGGTTTCCTCTTAGTGACTTAGCTCTATGAGAATCGAACAGATCTAAGTGTAGAAGTTCAAGTATTGAGTTGGTTTGATTTAGATTAGTTGGTTTGTGAGCCAATTTGGTCTGTTTTCCTTGTTGACAAGCATTATAGATTGTATTTTCTAAAATTTTTAATTTTGGTAGACCTCTCTAACTAAACCATTTTGACTCATTTTTTAGATGAGTTTTATGTTAGTGTCCCAGCCTCCTGTGCCACAACTTAGTTTCCTCTTGCTATGTTAGTAGACACTTAAGTAAGGAACTTGGTAGATTTATTGTATAGATGTTATTTTTCCTAATTCTCTTAAGTGTTATTTCAGGATTTTTAATATTTTTAATTAAGCATTCTAAATTAGAAAAGGTTACTACATAGCTAGAGTCATACAATTGACTAATACTAAGCAAGTTAAACTAAAATTTATCTACTAACAGAACTTTTCGGATAATCAAATTTAAATTTAATTCAATATTACTTGTTCCAATTACCTTAAGTTTTTCATTATTGTCAAATACAACTGATCCTAGGTTCTTGAGTTTTAGTTTGGTGAACTTCAATTTGTCTCCAGTCATGTGTTTGGAGCATCCACTGTTCAACATCCATTGGTCCAAATCTCTATGTTCGTACACATAAAGTATTTGACTTGGATCCAACTTATAGGGTTCTTAAGATAGGTTGATTGATTTCTACTACTTATTTTTCATCTCACCCATTCTAAATTATCAAATATGTTAGTCCGATAAGTTCTTTGTGAGATGGATACCAATTTTATCTTTGTTAATTTAGTTTGATTTCTAAGGATTGTTTGACCTTATGTTATATTCAAGTTTAACTGTTGATTAATTAAGTGTACATTTCAGGTTTCAACTTTCAGGCCGTGGCGAGGTACTATCGGAGCAATGACCACTTTCTAAGACAAAGCTAATTCGTGAAATTGAGCACTTAGCTAATCAATTGAGAAACCCTAGTCCAACTAGTCTAGGATGTGGGGAGGTAGCTTCAGTTAGTTTCACTCAGCTAAGTAGATCAAATAGGGTACTTTTTACCCAACCTGACTACCTAGATCAAGTTTTCCTAACATACTATCATCTCAACCCACCTTGGTAGTAGGTTGGGCAAGTATCAATCAAGCCTAAGTCAGTATCTAACCATATTAATCAAAAAATAAACCAAGCATGCAAAGTAAAGCAGTAAATCAAGCAATCATGCATTTTAATAATAAAAAAATTATTTTTCTATTGGCTCCTCCTAGATCATAACCTCAATAAGGTCTATCTAGGTAATGAATTTGACCCTTGGGTATCCAATATTGGTTTGGTCCCACTTGATTAATCAAGCTTGATTTAGGGACCCATACTTGGACTTGATTTCTAGCAGTTCAATTTACGATAGATAGATATAATTTAAATCAGGTCTTAGCTTTGTATCATAGTCCTGATCGATTGTATACGACCCTTTATTTTCCAAGTATCATATCAAGATACTTGGAGCCCGAAATGAACCATTCCAATGATTTTTTAAGTTCTTTGATTTGAAATTTCAAAGTAGAAAATTCTTCTTCAAGTTGTTAAACTTGAGTTAAAGTTTCACTTTGAACTGGTTTAGTTGAAGAACTTAGGTTAGTCATTTCCTTAAGGGATGTTACCTCCTTTTGGAGTGACTTGACCCAGACATTCGATTTAGCTAATTCTTGAGTTATATCATCAAATATTGAATACAATTTACTAATTAAAGGATAATTTACCTCATTATTGGATTCATTTGAAATGGATACAGATCTGTGACTTATCTCAGGCTCAGCTTTGGATTCGGATCCAGATTCATGCTCGGATTTGGTCTCGACCGCTTGTTCTCGTGCCGATAGTGCAAGGAAGCTCATTGGAGCTTGTTCTTCTTCGTTTGAATCTTCCGATTTAGACTTGTCTCATGTTGCTTTTAACACCTTCTTTGTTTTTTGCTTATTGGCTTCTTTCATATTTGAACACTCTACCTTGAAGTATCCCTTTTTGTTGCATCCATAGCAAGTCACTTTTGGCTTGCCTTTTGTTTGGATCACCTTCTTGATCTCGCGTTTGGTGAACGCCTTCTTCTTCTTATATAACTTCCAAACTAGATTAACTAGTTCAGCGGTGATCTCATCATCATCTTCTGAATCTCATTTGTCTTCGAATTCGGGTTCGGTACTTGTGCTTTGGCTCCTTCGCCTTGATTTTCCCTGCAATCAATGCGATATTTTTCTTGACAGGGCGTGTATTAGTCTGCTCATGTAATTCAAATTCAGAAAATAGTTAATCTAATCTAATTATTGAAAGATCCTTAGAAATCTTGTAAACATCTATCATAGACGCCCATAAGGTCTTCCGAGAAAATGCATTAAGAGTATACCTTATAATGTCGCGGTTCTCCACTTGTTGTCCGATCAAATGGAGTCTGTTGAGCAGATCTTGGATTCGGGCGTGTAGTTGGCTTGCTAACTCATCTTCTTGCATTTTTATTTTATATAATTTATTCAATATTAAATCACATTTACTTACCTTAGTGTCAGAAATCCCTTCATATAGCTTGATTAGTTTCTCCCACAGGTCTTTGGCATTGTTGAAAGGTTCGACTCAGTTCGACTCTTCTTTGATTAAGCCTCATTGGAGAGTTTGAGTCACCTTTGTGTCTGCCTAGATTTTTCTTTTTGTTGGTGCATCCCATTTGTCATAGGCAAGAGGTACTCTATTTTCAATGGGGCGTGTGAATCCAGTCTGGATTACAATCTATATTTGAACTTGGGTGTTGAGATGAAACTCCATCCAGCCCTTCCAGTACCCGAAATCATCGCCGGAGAAGTGAGGTGGTCGGGCGGGGTTGTAGCTGTTGGTGTAGTTAGCACTAATAATCAAACTCAAGTTTTGATGTATGACAAAAGGTTAAAGTTAGACTATGTGTTTTCTAATATATGGAGTAAGTGTGCAGACTATAAGACTCGATGGGTCTAGAGGAACAAACACCAGGATGAAGTCCAATTAGGTCAGAAGGACCAGATAACTGGCAGGAAACCTAGATAGGTCAGAGATGACTAGATATTTGGCAGGAAGTCTAGTCAGGTTAGTAGGATCAGATGATTGGCAAAGTCTAGATGAGCATCTGGCAGGAAGTCCTGGTAGGCCAAGTGATCAAACGTCAAGGAGACAAGTTTGTAAATAGTAAGTAAGGTAAACAATTGGAGGAGAGGGATCCAGTGAGGTCGAGTCGGAGTAGGGACTTCGGTGGTGATCCACCTTAGATCCAACCTAGAAGCCTAAGCTGAGATCAGACTAGATCCTAGACAGGATCTAAGTCACAATATTATCATGCATCTTCTTGTTAGTCTAACTCGGTGTTGCAGGGACATATTATTTTTGCTTGAGCTAACATGTTTTAAAGGAAAAATAGAGTCAGCTAAACGGAGGCACCTTGAGTGAATGAAGGCACCTTGGGTAAAGGGAGGTGCCTCAGGTTAACGGAGATGCTCCGGGTGAATAGTACTCCAGATGCCTTGGGTTAACGAAGGTGCCCCAAAGTGGATAAGCTGCGAGGATAGACCTTCATAGTTGAGGCACCTCATATGACTGGAGGCACCCCAAAGATGATAAGCGTGAAGGATGATACTTCGTTGTGGTGCAAACATGTTAGCATTGGAGGTGCCCTGGATCATTGGAGGCGTCCCAAAGAGGATAAAGACCGACAATGTCAGATCAAACCAGGCTACGTGGAGGCGCCCTAGATGATTGGAGGTGCCCCAATGCAATGTATAAGCAACCTCGTTCAATAGCTCAAGATATCAAGTTTGCTTAGCTTTTCATTTGATACTCTGTACCCGTCTCAAAGTCTGTATAAGCTGCGTTGCTAGCCGAAGCTCTCCGACAACTCAATGCTATACTGTACTCCTTCTGGTTGTTGGTATAATTTCAATTACTGCTTTTTATACTTAATTGAAATTAAGGGAAGTTGTAAAGAGTGTTACAACTTTCTACTCCTTATAATCGAATCACTCATTCAGAGGTTTTCTGAAAGAGGATGTTAGTGGATTGCCCATCGTATATGGTCTAAAAGATCTATTGGGAATGCAATCAAAGTCCAACATTGGAAATACATGGAAAAGATCATGAGTTTAAAAGATGAAAGATATCTCCATTGGTATGAAGCTTTTTGAGTAGAGCCCAAAAATAAATCCACGAGGGCTTTGGCCCAAAGTGGATAATATGATACTATTATAGAGATATTTTAATTATTTTGGTCCTAATAATTAGTATCAAAGTCATGGTCCAGACCAGATTCCATGTGGGTTGACTTTGAACGAAGTTGAGGGGAGGCTCGGAGCAGGTTTAGAGTGATCAGATGCTTGAGGGGAGACTCGGAGCAGGTTAAGAGTGACCAAATGCTTGAGGGGAGACTCAAAGCAGGTCAATAGTGACCAAATGCTTGAGGGGATACTCAGAGCAGGTCAAGAGTGACCAAATGCTTGAGGGGATACTCGGAGCAGGTCAAGAGTGACCAGATGCTTGAGGGAAGACCCAAACCATGAGAGTAACAGTGGTCCTTCATTTGAGGGTAGAATTATTGGGAATGCAATCAAAGTTCCATATTGGAAATACATGGAAAAGATCATGAGTTTAAAAGATGAAAGATATCTCCATTGGTATGAGGCCTTTTAGGTAGAGCTCAAAAATAAATCCATGAGGGCTTTGGTCCAAAGTGGACAATATCATACCATTATAGAGATATCTTAATTTTTTTGGTCATAATAGGGCCGTAGGCCTTAGAGTAGTAGCTGTTGGGCCTGTGAACCAAATAAAAATAAACATGTCTTTATTTTTCCGCTATGTTTTTAATTTTGTATTTCTGTTGCATACTTAAAGTTTTATGAAAAGTTAAAAAAAGAAAAGAAAGTTTAAAAACGAGATTCACCCCCTCCCCCTCTCTCGTTTTTCTCGATCCTACAAGTGGTATCAGAGTGGAGGCGCTCAAGTTTTGTGCAACCACAAATTTGAGTAAAGTTTTTTTTCTTTCTCTTTCCTTTTCTAAAAAATTTTCTTTATACTTCACTACTTACCCCAAGACCAAGTCTTGAAAATTTCTTGTGAGTTTTTCTTTTTAAAAGAACTAAATGGCCCAAAACAAGGATATAACACTACTCATCCCCCATTCTTCAACAGAGATGATTTCCTATACTGGAAGAGAAGAATGGAGGTTTATCTGAAGACGAACATCGAACAATGGTTTAGCATTTGACGAGGGTACATAGCCCCGATAGATGACTCCAACACACTCCTTGATTCGAAAAAATGGAACCCAAAAATGAAGAAGGCCCAAACTGACTTCAAGGCATTGAACACCCTTCATGCGGGCTGACGAAGGAGGAACTTGTTGGTGCAGTTTGCACTAATAGTCTAACCCTAAGTGTTGATGAATGACAACTAGGTTAAAGTTAGACTTATGTG
>JBBUKS010000113.1:11660814-11672162 GCA_038050645.1 Hedychium gardnerianum | reverse complement strand
TTACTAATAAAATTAAATGTCTCTAATAATAATATTGTATATAGAAATTTATATTTTAAAAAGTTAATATTTATTTTAAAAAAAATATTAAGGTCTTAATTTTTTTTTACCTAGGGCCTCGAGAATGGTTGAGACGGCCTGTCCACACACCTAGAGCTTATTTCATTGATGGTCACTTTGTCTCATTTTATATTAGTGCTTAGTTATTTTATAACTTTCAGTGTCATGTAGAAAGCTAAATCTAAGTCTTATTCTCTCATTTGTCGACTTTTTTATAATATAAGTATTATAAACGTGTTGTTAGAATTCAGTTGGTGAAAAATTATTGTGGAGTCCAGTCGGTCACTTTTATTATAAAAGGATCAGAATAAGTTTTTTTTTGAAAAATGGTGTAAATATGAGCCTCTGCTTAGTTTTTACAAATTTATAAAATGATCTGTCTGAATTATATCTTTCCATTGGAAAAAGTCTTGTTTCTTTAATTTTGTTGAAGTATGCAGTCAATTTAATTCGATAACATGTCATATTATTTTATCCTAAATATGTTCAGTTCGTAGATAATTATTCTAAAGATGTTCATAATTATTCGATAATAAGTTGCAAAGCCGCGTATGGAAATAGATTATGAATGTAATAAAAATGATTTAGAATTTGAATACAATGATTTAATTAATATGAATACTACTATTACAATAAAATTTATAGAATTCATGGCCTTTTATCAAATGATGATTAATCAAGTCGGGTAACGTCGGATCTGGGATGACCGGTCCAACCTCACGGAAGTTTTCCACATGCCACCAGGGTAAATCGGGAAGCGTTAATGGAGACTCATCCAAATGGCCAGCATTTTTAGGCTCGCTTTTTATTAGAGGGAAAATTTCCTATAATACGTCGTAGCTGAGATTCGAATCTTAGATCATGACCTTTTATCAAAGGGTTACTTAAAAGTTGTAGAATATTCAAATGGCGCATTCCATTTTGGTAGATTACAAGTGATGCTAGTTAATTGGTTCGTTTAGCATGAATGGCGAAAGTATTTGATGGTCATCGAGGGTTTTAAGTTTGAAAAAAAATTTGAATAGGATGCAAGACGACCTTAGAAGTGCAAAATGCAAATTCGACACTAATTCATAGCTTCATCATCGTTCGATGGTAACTAATTGATTGGAATTATATCTAATTGATTGAAGCACTTAAATATTGTTGAAAAAACAGGAGTTTGATGTCCCAGGCAATGTTGTAATAATTAAGTTTTTATATAAATAATCAAAAAATTTAATTACAGTGTATTAGAGATTTTTCGTTTTAGTGAGAAACGAGTCTAAGAATTTTAATCATTTGGATGGACTTTCAATATCATTTCCTCATTTATCTTGATGATCGGTAAAAAATTTTCGTGGAACTAGACTGATTGCCTTGGTTGAATACATTTTTTTTTAAAGGAGTTTGATGGTTATAGAGAATTTAAAATTTAGAAAAATCAAATGGACTAATTATTTGTTTAAGACAAAATTATGATATTTAAAGCTGTTGAAAATTTAAAATATCAAAAATAAAATAAAATGAAGAGATTTAGAGGATTCGCATGAGTACAACAATGTCAATTTGTTATCGTGCTATCCAAAGTACGTGCGATAATAATAAAAATATCTCTAGTTATTTTACAGTAATTATTTTTTTATTATTATAATAATAAAAATATAAAATTTATATTTATATTTTTTTGATATATAGTTGTTGAGAAAATTTTAATAAACACTAAACGTATCATATGTGGTAATATCGAAATATGAATAAAAAGTAATAAACACTTGAGATATAAATTCAATTCCAATGGTGAATAGTTATAATAATCAAATATTATTAAAAATATAATTTTTTTAAATTAATATACATATGTATATTTTAAAAAAATATATATTTAAATTGACATGACACGATACAATACTTAAATAGTATTATTTTGATTAAAGATCAAAACTCGAGCACAAGAGCGTTTTTTATTTTCATTATCATCAAAAGGTAAAAGGTAATTGTACATCTTCCTTCAGGCGTATAACAGTCTCCAAACCTAAACATTTAATCAATTCTAATCAAGAGTAAAATGTAAATAGGTGTTCAAGGATCTAAATACATGTTTCTGTCTGTATCTTAATAAGTATATTGTTCATGTCTATTTGCTCAATGTCAAAGAAGCATCGATTTCTAGTCATCTATATCCGTATGTAGTGAATATATGACATGACTAAGTGTCGTGCGTTGGTCAAAAGCTGAGAACCTTAAAATTGATGCTTGAAAACACATAGCATCCTCCGATGTGTGCTCATCTTCTCCGGTATCCCAAGCCAATCCATACCTTGTGCCAAAGCCCGCTGCTGGTTAGACATCAAAAGAACAAGTGATCCAAGGTCTCCCCAGCAGCTCCACAAAACATACAATCCTTATTCTATACATGTAATCTATCTCGTGTCCTTGAGTCGTCCTTACGTAGGAAGCCAAACTGTGAAAGCATATCAAAGCCCTGTATGTACGACTTTCATACCATGCTCATCCATGGTTTCTTGCTAACTCAGGTCCTGACGTCTCCCTAGCAGCTCCACAAAACATACCATCCTTATTCTATACATGTTGTAATCAATCTCGTGTCTTGAGTCGTTCATACGTCAGAAGTCGAATTGTGAAATCATATAGAGACTGTATGTATGACTTTCATACCTCTGCCCGATTGCACATACTAACTCCTGAGGCAAGATGCCGCTAGTTATGCCTGTAGGTAAGAATTTCATTTCAAATGGATAGGAGCTTCTTAATCAGTGAGAGTCCTCATTTTTAGTTATCTAGACCATATGTTTACTCGACTTAGGAAGTGATGAATCCACCTAATCCACAGTATGTCTTTCTTCTCCGATATATACCATAGGATCGTAGACAACAATGCTTTGTTCCACATCTTTAGGTCCCATAGTCCATACCTCCTTAAAATTTTTTTACAATGCGTCGTAGTAGAGATTCGAACTTTAAATCTCTTGATTATTCATTAGAGAATTTAATCATTGTACTATTGCTCCCGAAAGCTTCGATGTCCAGAAAAAGGATCTACATATGGAGTATATCTTATAAATAATGCAATAGTGAAATGATTGGATAGATGACCAGAAGCACTCCATGCCCTACAATACTACCCTACAATACTAATATAATGAGCTCCAACTTGCTTGCATAGGATTAAACTTGCCATGGTCAGAAGTTTATCTTACTAATGACCATGTCTTGGAGAGCACTACAATCTGAAATATATCGCAGCTTCACCGTAACCAATGGGATGTCTAGATACCGGAATGAAAGCATGCCTTTCTAAAACCCTGAAATCTCTAACAAGGTATGCTTGATGTGCTCATCGAGGCCAGCAATGTAAATTCTAGATTTTAGTCTATTTGCTCGTAGTCCTGCCATGCTGCCACAATGCTCAAGACTATCCACTAGTATGGAGACTGAGGAAGCATCAGCTTTAGCAAACACAAGCAAATAATCCACATACTCTAAATGAGTTACTCCTATTGCTTGACATTTTGGGTGATAGTGGAATCTTAGTGCTGCCACAGCCCTGTTCAATGTATGGAAAAATGTCTCCAAGCAGAGTTCAAAGAGGTATGGTGAAAGTGGATTACTTTGTCATAGTCCTTATGCCCCTCTGAAGTGCTCATACATAACTTTATTAACCGCTATAGAATAAATAGGCATGGCCACACATTCTATGATCCAAGAGGTGAAATCTTGTGGAAATTCGAACCCTAGCAATGTATCATGTAGGAACTCCCATTGGATCAAATCAAATGTCTTCTAGAGGTCTACTTTGATGACCACCTTAGAGAGATACACTTTCGTGCATATTTCTAAAATAATTCTTACGCCAAGTGAATATTCTCTGTGATGGATCTGTCTCGTACAAACACTTCCTATGATGGATGTAGTATGTGCTCCACCATGTCAGCTATGTAGGATAGTTGAAAGCGATAGAGGGGGAGGATGAATATCTCTCATAAAAATTTAACTTTTAAAATCCTTCTTTTCTTTTTAAGAGTTGCAGCGGAAATAAAAACAAACAAAATATGAAAGCACAACACACGAACTCAAGATTTTTTATTTAGTTTATAGCCCGTAGGACTGCTACTCCAAGGCCCGTAATTCGATCGTGGATTACTTACAATTGGGAAATCATTAAATTTCTCCTTCTGAAGATCTTTTCCTAGGTTGAGAAAGCCTCTTACAAAATGTAAAGGTGCGATAACACTTTACCGCCCTTTTTAGAAATGAATGCACGAAAGTAAGGCAACTAAATTGAATTACCGACAACGAAGAAGGATCGAAATGAAGTTGTCGGAGAGTATAGAGGCATAGAGATGTTACTTTTGCACGAGATGAGGGTTGGAGAGCTTAGGAATTGATTATTTGAAGTCTCTGGTCAAGCCTTCTTTTATAGAGATTTATTGGTTGATTGATCCCCTTGTTCGATCGACTGATCATCTTAATAACCGGATCCAAATCTGGTTTATCTGTCGACCAAACTCCTTTATCGATCAACTGAACCTGGCATGTCAGCTTTTTGTCCCAAGTCCACAGCTGACTTGACACTTCTGGTTGCCTGAATAGTATTTTTCGGTGTCGTCGAGTCCGGTTCATTACGTTATCTGATCGCCACATTAGCTGCTCGAGGTTTATCTGTTGGTGCAAGAAGCACCAGATAATCAAACCTGTGTTTTGATGATTGACAAAGGTTCAAAGTTAATATTTATTGTAATTAACAAGGTTGATCAAGTGTGCAGGTAGTTCAACCAGAAAGTCCTAGTAAGACTAGGCAAGTGAAAGTCTTATAAAGACTAGGCAAGTAAAAGTCCTAGTAGGTCAGTTGGACATGATAGTAGACAAATGAAAGTTCTAGTAGGTCAGCTAAATCGGATATTAAACAAAAGACTTGGTAGATCAAGGACACCGTGCGGGAAGTCTAGACGGGTCAATGGATTGAACGTCTAGTGGATCGATGGGTCAGTGAGGACTAGACATCGAAAGGAAGTTCTAGGAGTTAGAGGATTGAATGTTGAGCAGGAAGTCCAAATAGGTCTCGAGGACTAAATGTTTGGCAAGTCGAGTAAACTCTCCTGAGTGGAGAGATTCTTCCGAAAGGAAGAATGACGAGAACACATTCCCATTGAGGGAACAATAGACGTCAATTCGACCGAAATGTTTCACAAGAAATCTTAAGTCAAGATCGGGATAGGTGGAATTGTCCAACTTACTCATATTATATTATTGTGCTAACTCTATGGTGTAGGGACTTGAGATATGAAAAGTGGCCGGAACCAACGTACTCCGGGCAACCAAACAGGATACAGGCGATCAGAGAGGATACAAGCGCTCGAAAGCAAATAAAGTTGCGACAAAGTTGGATCAGGTACGACCTAGGTAGGGTCACACAGAGGCTATATAGGTAACCGGAAAGGACTATAAAAGAAGTTGCGAACAGCAACCTCATAACAACACTTGCCATGAACTTTTCCGTCATCCTCTTGCTCCCACATCGCTCCAAAAACATCAATGCTATGCTGGTACATTGCTCCGACAACTGCGCCTTACTCCAAGTTTGTTTTTGTCGGTATACAAGTTTTTCTTATTCATCTTTTCGTACTTTCATTTGCTAGGAACAGTAAACTTGTTACCATTCCTCTTCTTTTGTAAAAGACAAACCTTTGCCTCCGAATCATTATTCGAAGGAGAAGGCTTTTAGTGGATTGTCCATCGGAAGTGGTCAATAACTGCGGGCCTTGAACTAGCAACACAGGTTGTGAACCAAGTAAAAATAAACATGTTCCTTTGATTGTGTTTTGTTTCAGCTGCATATTTCGAAAAATATGAAAAAGTGACACGCGCTATTCACCCTCTCCTCGCCTCTAGCACTCTTTTCGATCTTATAATTGGTATCAAAGCTGGAGTGCTTTGAATTGGTGCATCCACCGTTCGAGCAAAAAAATTTCTTACTCATTTTTTTCAATTTTTTGTTCTTTTTTTTACTCCCGCACTACTGATCCAAGATCAAGTCTTGGCACATTCTTTCTCATTTTTTTTCGTGCAAGACGCTTTTTCTTCTAAATGGTCCATCAAGAAGGGTATAGCACGATCCAACCGCCTCGTTTCTCTAGCGAAGATTTTGGCTATTGGAAGGATTGGATGGAGTACCACTTGAAGACCCAAGTGGAGATGTAAATCGTGATCCAAATAGGATTCACACTCTCCACCAACAAAAAATGTGTACCGCTCAACTACGACAAATGAGGCAACCCAATGAAGAAGAAGATCGAGGCTGACGCTAAAGATACACATACTCTCTAGTGCGGCTTGACCAAAGAGGAGCTCAACCGAGTCGGACCATTCAATAGCATGAAGGATCTCTAGCAAAAATTGATCGAGCTTCATGAAGGAACCTCCGATGTTAAGGTATGTAAGAGAGATTTGCTTTTGAATAAATTGTATAATATTAAAATGCAGGATGGAGAGTCAACGAGCCAACACCATGCCCGAATTCAAGATATGCTCAACGGCCTACACTCAATCGACAACCTATTGAAAATCATGACATAATCAGGTATACTCTAAAAGTATTTCCGAGAAACACCTTGTGGGCATCCATGGTAGATGTCTACAAAGTTTTGAGAGACCTTTCAAAGGTTAAATTAGATGAACTATTTTCAGAATTTGAATTACACGAACAATCTAATGCTACTCCGGCCAAAAAAGATATCACTTTGATTGTAGAAAAATTCAAGAACAAAGAGTCAAAGCCCAAGCCTAGAACCAAACCCGAATTTGAAAATGAGTCAGATTTAGAAGACGACGAGGAGATCACCTCCGAACTAGTTAATCTAATTCGAAAAATGCTTAAGAAGAAGAAGATGATCCAATCAAAGAGCAAGCAACCGGGTTCGAATCGAACCACCATGCCCAAGTCAATAGTAACATGTTACATGTACAATAAGAAAGGACACTACAAGTCGGAGTATTTGAACATAAAGAAAACCACAAAACAAAAAAAGGAGGAAGGTCCTGAAAGCATTGTGGTCTAAATCTTCTTCAGAAGAGTCGGACGAAGAAGAACAAGCTCAAGGGAGTTTCCTAGCACTACCGACACGAGAACAAGTAGTTGAGTCTAAGTCTGAACCTAAGTTTGGATCCGAATCTAAATTGAGCCCGAGACAAGTCATGAATCCCCATTTCAGATGATCCAAAAACTGAGGAAGACTCTCCCTTAATTAATAAATTGTATTCTTTAATTTATTATTTGACTCGAAAACTAGTCAAATTTAATGTCCGGGTCAAGTCACTTCAAAAGGAGGTAAAAGTCCTTAAGGAGGAGATTAACCCAAATTCTTTAATTGAACAAGTTTAAAATGGAACTTCAACTCAAGTCGAACAACTTGAGGACGAAAATT
The DNA here is from genome assembly GCA_038050645.1 of Hedychium gardnerianum. Lineage (NCBI taxonomy): Eukaryota > Viridiplantae > Streptophyta > Magnoliopsida > Zingiberales > Zingiberaceae > Hedychium > Hedychium gardnerianum. The sequence goes on along the minus strand of JBBUKS010000113.1, from coordinate 11,664,678 downwards.
CCACGTTGAAAGTTCAAGTCAAAGAACTTAAAGGGTCATTGGAATGATTCACTTCGGGCTCCAAGAACCTTGATATGATACTTGGAACTCAAAAGATCGTATACAATCAATTCAGACTCGGATACAAGGCTAAGACTTGATTCAAATCATATCTATCTTTAGTAAATCAAAATGCTAGAAATCAAGTCTAAGCATGAGTCCAAAGAATCAAATTAACTATTTAGATAGACCTTATCAAGGCTATCACTCAGGGGAAGCCAATAGAAAAATAATTTTTTCTGTTAGATAAATTTGCATACTTGATTAATTTATTGCTTTTATTATGCATGCTTATTTTTTTCTTAACTTATAATGGTTAGATAATGATACAGGCTTAATTGACATTTGTCCAAAATAGTATCAAGGTAGGGCGAGATGATAGTACGTTAGGAAAATTTGGTCTAGGTGGTCAGGTGGGGTAAGGAGTACCCTGCTTGGTCTGCTTAGCTGGATGAAACTGACTGAAACTACCTCGCCACATCTTAGACTAGTTAGATCAGGATTTTTTTAATAGTTTAGCTAAGTGTTCAATTTCTTGAATCAGTTTTGTCTTAGAAAATGGTTGTTGCTCTGATACCCAAGAAAGCCTCTATGCCTCGCCACGGCTTGGAAGTGAGACTTGAAATATGCACTTAATTGATCGATGGTTAAATCTGAATCTAACTCAAGGTCAATCAATTCTTAAAACTCAAATTAAATTAAGAAAAGTTAAAATTAACAACCATCTCACAAAGAACCCATAGGGACTACCTTGATTGATAATCTAGAATGAGTAAAATGCTAAGTTGAAATCAATAAGTCTAATTTAGTTGATGTTAATCAACCCAACTTAAACTTAATTAACAATATGTTGACTATCTTAAATATGTTGCTCAAATTTTAGTCAACATCTTCTAATAATTTGGTTAGCTTGAAATGCATGCTTGGATTCTAAGGATACACTTAATCATGTCTAACTATTTAGCTATAAATATCATACTTTTGGCTTGCTTGATTTTTAAATGCTTAATTAAGTCTAGATTAAAAGTATTAATAGATTCAAGTTCCATAATTTTTAATATTCTTGAAAAATTTTATTTCAAAATATTTTAAAAAGTTGTTCGAAATTCAAAATAGTTTTGAAAATTCAAAATTAAAAAGCTTATTAGAATTTCAAAATTGCTCTTAATCTCAAAATAACTTTTGAAAACATTTTATTTTCTAAATTTGATACATTCAGAAAATATTTTTGAAAATTTATGCTTGTAACTTCAAAATCTTTGAAAAGTCTTTTGAAAAGTCTTGTTTAGAAATATTCTATTTCAAAATATTATTTTAAGCACTTATATTTTTTTGTAAATAGCATATTTTAGTACTCATAAACATTTTTGAAAAATTCGTTAAGCATTTAGAAATTCTTATTTTTGAAAAATTCATGTTTTAAAAATTCTAAGTATTTTCAAATACTTAAAACTTGTAGAAAAATCTCATGCATTTGAAAATATTTGTTTTAAATACTTTTGTAAAAGTGTGCTTTTCAATACTCTTTCAAAAATTAATTTTACATGCTTAAGTAGTTACCTTTTGAAAAAAAAATTTGAACTCACCCTTCATATTTATTATGTTTTTTGTTACTCCCTATTATTTTTTTATGCATGTCAAAGGGGAGAGGGGATAGGTTAAAAGTCAAGTATTTTTACAAGTATGTTCGAAAATCTCTAAGACATTAATTTAAGGAAGAGAGGTTAAATTAAGTAGGACCTTTTGTAAAAGTTTTCTTAAACTTGTTTACTTAAATGTTTTATGTTTTTACTTAACTTTTAACCAAGTTGTAATAATCAATAATGGGGAGATTGTTGGTGTAGGAAATACCAGATAATCAAATCTGTGTTTTGATGATTAACAAAGGTTCAAAGTTAAGATTTATTGTAATCTAACGAGGTTGATCAAGCGTGTAGGTAGCTCAATCAGAAAAACCTAATAAGACTAGGCAAGTAAAAGTTCTAGCAAGACTAGGTAAGTGAAAGTCCTAGAAGGTCAACTAGACTAGATACCAGGTAAATGAAAGTCCTAATAGGTCAGCTGGACCGAATACTAGGCAGAAGACTGGGTAGATCAAGGACACTAGGCGGGAAGTCTAGACGGGTCAGTGGATTGGATGTCTAGCAGGTCAATGGGTTAACGGGGATCGGACATCGAAAGGAAGACTCGAGGGTCAAATGATTGGATGTTGAACAGGAAGTCCAAACAGGTCTGGAGGACTGGATGCTTGGCAAGTCAGGTAAATTCTCCTGAGTAGAGAGATTCTTCCAAAAGGAAGAATGGTGAGGGCACATTCCCATTGAGGAAATAGTAGACGTTGATCTGATCGAAGGGTTTGACTAGAAATCCTAAGTTGAGATCGTGATAGTTGAAACTATCTAACTTACTCATATTATATTATTGTGCTAACTCTGTGGTGTAGGGACTTGAGATCAGCGAAGTGACCGAGACCAGCATACTCTGGGAGACTGTACAAGACACAAGCGATCAGAGGTTTGAGCGACCTGAAGATATCTAGGCAATAGGAGAGGATATAGGTGCTCAAAAGAGGACAAAGTCACAATGGAGTCAGATCGGATGAGACCTAGCTAAGGTCGCACGGAGGCTATATGAACAACCAAAAGGACTATAAAAGAAGTTGCGCCTAGCAGCCTCAAAACAACACTTGCAATCAACTCTTATGTCATCCTCTTGCTCCCGCATCGCTCCAGAAACACCGATGCTACGCTAGGACATTACTTTGACAACTACGCCTTACTTCGAGTTTATTTTTGTTGGTATACAAGTCATTCTTAATCATCTTTTCGTACTTGCATTTGCTAGGAATAGTAAACTTGTTATCGTTCCTCTTCTTTTGTAAAAGACGAACCTTTACCTTCATATTATTATTCAAAGGAGAAGAATTTTAGTGGATTGCCCTCCGAATCTTGATCGAGTGACTTGACATGTCAGTACCTCGATGTCTATCCTCTGTCACATCAACATCTTGAGACTTATCCTTATCCATATCAAATGCCAAGTTAGCTCGATAGAGACCTCAGCTACCAAGCCGTCATATTGTGTCACTTCAACTTTCGGTCGACCAAACCCATTTGTTCGATCGCTCGGACCCTTCGCTCGAACGTACTTTTCGGTCGCCCGAACCTTGCACAACATAGTTAGCACAAAAATATAGCATTCTAAGTGTGATAGTTAAATATTAACCGTCCAATCTCGACTTTGACATCTGAGTAGGACTTTTAGTCAGATCAACGCCTAAGTTTGTCCCCTTAAAGAGCACACATCTTTAGAAGAACTTGTTGGGTTTCATAGTATAATTAAAAATAATAAAACGCAGCAAAAAATAAACCCACTAGAGATCCATGCAAATTCGGATTAATCATTTGGTATAGTAAGGTTACCTTTGATGCGTAAAACCCTTTTCGAATATGAAGAATGAGTCAAACCCAGCGCGATCAACATGTTCGCGCCTCTATGGTATTCACATAAGCACACCGTCGTCGCTCGTCTCACGAACACAATTGGAGTCCCTCACCATCGTTCGTCTCATGAGTACGTATGTATTATCCACGTCGTAGTGCTAACTACTATATATGTTGGGTAGCCCGATGTGGTGTGTGCTTAACATGTTTTGCAAAATATGCACAGTGAAAGACATTAAATAGTAATAACAAAAATTAATTATTGCATCACACACACCACACGAATACAAGGATATATCTCATGTAGACATGATCGATAAAATAAAACTTTTAAGAATAACATTTACTCTAGGTATACCTTACGGATGATGCGTAAAGGAAA
>JBBUKS010000113.1:11631485-11660123 GCA_038050645.1 Hedychium gardnerianum | reverse complement strand
CTCATGCTTGAAGCAATTGGAAAGCTACCCAAGTTTAGCGGAATGCTTGAGAAAGCAAAGACCCTAACAATATTCATCTATGCACATCATAAAAACTTTAGCTATTATGAGGAAATATACCTAGAAGAGAGATATTGTGAGATCCGGGGCGACTATATTTGCTACTTCATGTTTGACTTTGGAAAATCTCAAAGGCAAGAAAGATGAATTAAGACTTATGTTTACATCCGAGGAATGAAGCAACATAAAATTAAGAAATAGTGTGAAGGGAAAACGGCGGAGGCGACGGTAACAAATATCTCTTTTTGTAATGATGTTTCTTTGGCTTTGAATGTTTTCACCCCTTTAGTGAAAGTTTTATGTCGAGTGACAAAAAGCCCTCAATGGCCTTTTTATTGGGCGCACTTAAACAAATCAAGGAAGAGATTAGAAAGTCTTCCAAAAAAAGGAGAAAATGTCACTCCTATTTTAAAAATTATTGATGAAAAAACTAAGGATAGACTTGATAGTCCTTTGTATTATACTGCTTGTTGAATCTGATTTTTAACTTCAATGATCCAAGCATACAAAATGACACCAATGTTATGAATGAGTTCTTGAATTGTGTTAAGAATTTTTTTTTCCACCGACGAGGACATGCAATCTACCATTTTTAATGATAAATTGTTGAAGTATAAGAGTAAATTCAGAAACTTTGGAAGAAAAAATGATGATCACAACATATGAGAAGGTGAATGTGTACCAGAGTACATCTCTTGCATTTATTTCTATTCACTAACATGCATATCTCTTTTACCTATTTTTTGATATTAATTTTGTCTCTTTACTTTTTAAGTTGGATAGTGGTCCAATTATAATGGTGACACTCCAAACTTATAAAAAATCGTGATGAGATTTCTCTCTTAGACAAGTAATTCATCAGAGTGTGAAATAAATTGGAATCAATTTGAAGAGGTAAGTAACAATTCATAAATTATATTATCTATTTTTCTTTTTATTAGTTTTTAATAATTTTTTAATTGTTTAGATACATATTGAGGAATATGCTCGAGACATCAACATTGAATGATATTGTATATGTCAAATTCAATATCAATCTTACGAAGAAGAAGAGTAAAAGAGAAATGGGTGGAGCTTTACTTCTATCCTCTCAAGCTAGTGAAGCTCAAGGTTGACTTGTTGATGGTGGTGATGAAGATGAGGTCGAACCGAGTTCGGGACTCAATTGGAGAATGGTGGTGGAGGCCTCGAGAGCGGATGAAGTGCTACAACGAAGGAAGAGTGCAAGGAACATCCCCATTAGAGAACTTGATGAAGATTTAGATACATCGGAGGACAAGGAAGAAGATGTTGATTTCAGTCTGATGATGAGAGGATTGTGGATGTAGTTGATGGTACATGTGTAAATGATTTAGAATATTAGTTATGTTTGGTCTAGTCCTTATTGGTTTGTTGGAATGTTGGATTGAAACTTTGAATTTTAAATTTAGACTTTTGGTAGAAGTAATAATATTACTTTTTTAATATTAATATGATGATGAATTTTTATTAATTATCTTGTTAGTTGTATTTATATATTTATTTGTACCTTATATAAATTGTATTGTATGAACCTTATTTTTGCATAAATATCATAAAGAATATCGACTATTTATAATATTATTATGTATAAAAAATAATTAAAAAATCAACCGCCGAGATTATAGATGGTCACTGACCGTCCCGTCACTTTCTACCATAATTTATAATACTGGTCAATGGCAGACGGTTTGCTTAAAATATAAATATGTTTGAGTAAATTGAATTATAATTTAGTTGACTAAAGTTGCACAAGTCAACTACTTAATCAACTGAGTTTGTGTTTAATTGAGTTGAATTGATTAGAATGATCGTGAGTTGACTAAGACTTGTTCTTCATGGGATAAGGTTTGTGGCAATAGGATTTGACTCGACTAGGATGAATTGAGTCGATTGTAGTCATGTCAATAGCGAAAAGGTTATGAATTTATCTAGGTTAGTCGACTAATAAAAAATTTAGTCCACTAAAAATATAGTTATCAAGAGAAAAGATCAAAAGATTATATAGATAAGTCAACTGAGAGGTTAGAATCGACTAAGAAATGATGTGAGTCAACTTAAGACAATCATTGGATGAAAAAGTGAATGATCATCCAGTTGAGTTGACTCATACTGTTTTGAGTCGACTGACGAAGATGGAGTCAACTAGGAGGGCCTTGAATCGATTAGAGAAGAAATAGTTACTGCAAATAAGTTTTCAAAATCGATAAATCAGTAGACAAAACTAAAATCTTATAAACTATGACTATAAATAAAAAAAGTCAGGTGACTTCCAACCATATAAACCATAACCTATCAACCTGCATTCTCTTCATTCTTACTACTAGACAACTTTGAAGGAGAGGTTTCTCTAAAATGATTCATTTTGCTTGTTTTCTTTTGCTATTCTCTTTTGTACATCAATTTTGGTATCATATGTAAAAGAAAAAAGTAAAATTTCTGTACAAATTCTCTCCACCTTTTGGAAGGAGAACTCATTTAGGGTAGGATATCTAGCTCTTACAATTCAACTAATCCTAAGATGACTTACCTAGGCTCACAGAAGTTTTTCTTCAGCCATCAAAGCATCAATCCTAATAGTTAGTGCAATTAGTAGAGGTTGTTGGTTGATCTATTAAGAGGGACACTAGATGCTAAGAAAAGAGGAAAGGGGAAGATTTGGTGGGTGCAGGTGGGGTGTGCGTGTTGAGAGGAAAAGGCCGCAAGAATGGCTTAAACCCACTTGCTTACTTGTCGATTGGGGCAATATAATGCCTCTTCATTAGTGGCATCCGCTCACTTGCTCATCAAGTCGACATGCGTACTGCTCATGAAGGTGTGAAATTTTTTTTTACTAGGTATAACAAGCTTGCCAGTACCACCTAGCCCCATCGATGTGTCCAATTTGTCTTGCTCGTCTAATCTCCTCACTTCACTCAGCTCATTAGATTCACTCGGGGCGCCTAATCAACTTGGCCAACTCATCTTGTCTAGTTCGCCTAATTCTTCTCACAATCATTGTCTAACAAACTTGCTTGACCAACTCTATCCCCTCAACCCATCTATATCATTAGGAATACTAGAATATAAAATAAATAGGTATTCCTTGTAAGTGAGCAAAAATAGCAAAGAACAATAAGGAAAGAGTGATTTCATTAGAATTTATTTCAAATTCATTTTGGAAACAAATCAAAGAACTTGTTATTTTATGAGAATTCATAAATAAACAATAGTAACAAACTCACCATGAGGATTAACTAAGACAACGCTAAAGAAGAAAAGAAAGTTCTTTGATTCAGAGATCACAAGGCATTCGGAGGCAAGGTATTGAGGATAACTTTTAAGACATTTCTCATGAATATCTATAGCAGCATTTTTTTTCCCATGCAGCTAATGGAGAAAATCCACTGTCTCCAAATATCGAAATGAGCTATCATAATTACCCTTCATTAGCCATACTATTGAAGGAATCTATAACAAGAGTTTCACATTTAGTCCAAGAAAAGAGTAAAACACTCTTCTTCATGGTTCAAGGGGAAAGCTGGATGATTCAAGCATTTTGAAGAAACATTTTATTCATGCATTTCCTAAGACCAAGACTTTGTTGAACCAAAGCTGAAGTAGTATAGCTATATAACCCTTGTTCATCTGCCAGTTTTAAGTTGAAACAAAAAAGTAACATTCACCTGCCTGATGGACTAGCACAGAACAAGATCCTGATTAAAAAAAGTCGTCCACAAAGTGTTACCACTTGGATCTATCTCATATATACGGGCAGTTTTTTCACAAGGGCTGATAGATAAAGAAAAGTCTAAAGCTGGAAAATGAAAGGGGAGAAATTAGACAAGTAATGTAAATATGGCCAATTTACTTGTTATTTTGAACTGAGACATTTGTGTGATTCTAATATGAATCCACATGAAAGAATGTATAGCAAACTTCAAAATAAATGATAAAATTAACTAACTTGGACATTTGTAAGAAGTCTTGTAACTTTACTTAGTGTCTCTCGCGCAGATACGGTGTCTGGATGATGTTCACCGCATATTGAAGTCCTAATAAATATAGCTTCCCGGATGAGATCATCTCCTTTGTCATATTGTCCCCCTCTAAGCATTAGTTTTGCTCTGGTCTCTAAAACAGTTGCTCTCAGCAGTGATAATTCCTGCCATAGATATGCGTTCTGGGAGTTCGATTGAACTTGTCTGACACAGCAGAAAGATCTTTCAATCCACTTCTCATTTCGAGAAATGAGAGATTCTGCAGAAACTTCTAAGACATCAGTACAGAGTCTGAGGAGATCTAATGCGGCGTTGCACTGTGACAAATTTACAAGCATATTTATTGCAAGTGGTAGAACCACCCGTTTCACGAAATAAAGCAACTCAGACGGTCGGAGTTTCACCATGATGGGATCTGATGCAAATCCAAAAAGCAAGAAACAAGCTGCCCACATGTGTTCAGGAAATAGAGAGATGGAACCTCTAAGGTAAATTGCTTGAACCATGGCATGAGCAAATCGAATGTCTCCTCTTTTACGAGCATACAACTTGATAAGCTCAGGTACAAGGACACAATCAGGTTTGTTGCTACTTCTTGCAAATCCAAATCTGATTAACATAGAAGATGCCTCAGCTTCAGATCTCTTGCTATGAGAAACAGTTAAGCTACAGGTCAAGGCATGCCAGCACTTCTTCCAAGGTGAAGAACTATCACATTTCTCTGGAACCTTGTGGGCAGCAAAAGCTAAGAGAGAGATTGGAATTGCAGAAGGAGCAAACCAACCACTTACCTGAACCATTCTAGTTGCCAAACTTCTTGGTCCATCTGCATGATCAAAGATTGAAAGACAAACATCTAGAAGTTGAACAAGAGCTGCTTTTTTACTGAATGTAATTGTCTCTTTGTCAGTCCATGATAAATCTCGCATAGGCATTCTATTTATAGTATCAAGAAGTCTACTTGGAGTGATAGGAAGCTCAGAAAGAATGGCACCTACTATGGAAAGTCCAAGGGTAAGCCTGCCAAGCTTCTCCTCAATGACCTTGAGAGCATCAATCTCCACTATAGGATAATCCTTTATACTTCCTTTCATCAAAGTCAATGCTTCTGCACCAGATAAGTAAGAAAGGTTCAACGGATCCAAGTTCATCAGCCGTGGAAGTCTTGTGGTTATTATCACATGTGTTTCCCCACCAAATCGTGGCAACAGATCCAAGATATCCGTTTGGTCCCACCAGTCCTTCTCATTCTCCAAGTTGTCTATTATAAGTAAGAACGGAATGTCACGCATTAGTTCTTTTCTAGTACTTGCAATAGCTTCCTCTTCCTGCTCTTCGAAGCACTTCGCTCTTCCCTTTTTAAGAGAATGGTTTTCATTGCTAATGTCAACATCCAAAAGATTCCGCAGAGCCAAATAATTTTGGCGAATATATCTAGCTTCCCCTCCAACCCACAGTACCATTTTGTATCTTTGAGAGAACCTGTAAGCATACTCCAAGGTTAATTCTGTCTTGCCAATTCCAGAGTCTCCAGAGACACAAGCAATACCCTTGCCATATAATATCTTGGGGGGGTTTCTCTTCCTAGCATGTCTGCTCCCATTCTTTCGCCTCAAAGGACGATATTGCTTTAGTGGACTTCCCAACCTTTGCATCTCTATTTCATACTCAGATTCCTTCCACAGAACTGGCTCTTTTCCTTTGCTACTACTCTCTGATTGTAGATCTTTTGAGTTTTCTTTTTCATGATGCTTGTCAGATTTCCCAATTAACAGCGATCTTCTCTTATGCCGAGTCTTGAGTTCAAAGTACTCTCTTTCCCCATCTCCAGTAACATCACCAAACAAAATAAGCTCCAACTCTGAGAGCTCCTTTTGCCTCCCAACAAAGTCTTCATTTCGAGGAAACAGGAATTCTTCCTTTTCCACTCTTTCCCTCCATCTGTTAATTCTATCAATCACACTTCTCCTACCTAATCTTGTAGCTAGAAAAACCACTGTTTGCATTATGCAATCTCTCCAGTTACCATCAAATGCTTCCAACTGCCAATCTAACACTCTCGAAAGCCCATCAATAGCTTCTCTCCATTCTCTCTCCAAGCCACCATAGAGCATCCACAACTCACCGCCATATTTCTCCCACAATTCACCCCTCTTTTCGATTATATCTCTAGCAAGACAATCAGAAGCACTCAAATCAAAGTAAATTGGAATCAGATTTTTCTTGCTCAGGAAATACCTAAGCTCCTCTATGCTATAAGGGTTGCCAAATGACTTCTTTGTGAGTATCACAACTCCATAGGTAGAAGCATTCATCATTTTCTCAACTGCATCATGGCTACGAGTATTCCTACATCGGGCTCTGTCAGATGTGAAGCAACTGATCCCCTGAATTTCAAGCTCTGCTCGAAGCCAATGAACGTACCTCAGTAAAGAAGGCTTCCTTCCATGAAATCCAATGTACACATCACAATTCCTATACTTATTAGTTGATGAAACTGAAGGTGAAGGCCGAGAACCTGAAAACTTCCCTTGGTTTTTTCCTGGCCTTTTATGCTTTGCTCTATGGCCCAAGTAACAATTTTCAATTCCCTGGCTATTATTAGATGAACTGGCATTGCAAAAGCCATTAAAGGAAGATACTAGACTTAGGTTGCTGTTGTAAAAGGTTGCTGGGGTTTCAAAATTACTGGAAGAACAACAACCTGGAGAAGGAGAACGATTGGAAGCAAGAAAATGAATATTAGAAATTGGTTGTAATCGTCCAGTTAGGGATCCAAGTTGATCAACACTTGCAACAACATCATTTGGGCTCACTGCATTGTCAATTTTTATAGGTCCAGATGCATGTGTTGATGGTGACCGAGGGGAGAAGAAAGGAGACTGATTAGCAGAGACAAATGCTGAAGAAGAAGATGACGGATTCCTAAGGTTTGTTGCAAACAATGCCCCGACACTGGAGCTTTCTTGTTGAAGCTCCATATATCCATTTTCATATGAGAGCAACGGTACCAACTAATGCATCAAGACTGCATCACTCAGAAACATGGAAACTTATTAACACAAATAAACTGGTATTCTGAAATTACAAGGATTAAATTTATGATGGGACAATATAAAAAGTGAAATGCACAATTTTTCAGCTAGTGGGTAAATGAAGGAACCATATTATTGAATCAACAAACCAGTACACAACTTAAATTTGCATTATGAGGCTGCATAGCCCGCGATGAACTGTTATTACATGTGATAGGAGAATCTAATTTTCCACAGAAACAAAGAAAGTGTCGAATACTCCAACAGTACTGAAATTTTTAAAGTGGAAATAGTATCAATTTTATAATATATTTTTACAAACTTTGATAACATGGTTGAAAATCATCTTTCCAACAGTAAAAGCAAAACAGTTAAAAGGCAAAACAAAAAGTATTTTCATGAGAGCTAACCATTTTCAAATGAAGAAATGGAAACCACTAGCAAAAGAATAAAATCATAACCAAAATAACATACTAGCACAAGTTTATTATAACAGGCAATTCCTGAGCCAAAATTTGCCAAAAATAAGCTGGAAACTTTATAGTTTCCAGAGTTAGGGAGTCCAGGAACACTTGTCTCTTCTTGCATAATAATCATGAAGAAAATCTTCAAGATCTTGTCAGATATCTATAGAAAAGCAAAAAATTCTAGAATCTAATGCGCATATATATCAATTAGAAAGGTATTTCCAACCATTAACACCAGAGGAAGCAATCAGTCATTCAATAACGGATAGCATACAAAGTCAACAGAATCCAGAGCATACAAACTTTCTATCAACAGATTCAAACCCTAACAGCTTCAAGATCTGCACTCAAGCCAACACTTTACGAACTGGACTCTCTGAAAAGAGGTAAAATAAAGTAAAATTCCAAACTTTAAGATTGATAGGGCAAAAGAAGATGTTTTAAGTAGAAAAAACACAACCTAGTGCCACCAGATCCTAAAGGGTTCCAACAAAAGTCAATAAAACAAATGAATCAAACTGCAACAAGAACCATTACAGACTCAGAAAACTACCAAAAAAAATTACAAATCTTTATTATGCTGCTAGCTTACCCAATCGCTCTCCTTGGTGCACCAAAGGGAAGAAAGGAAAGCAGGGATGTAATTTAGAGATTCAAAAAGGAAGGCGACTGAGCGGCCATTGGGGGATCGACAACGAACCTACCCTAGGAAGAATCAAGCCCCAAGATTGAGCAGGAGAAAGAAGGAAGGGATTCGGATGGAGGAAGCTTACGTCTTTATTGAGTTCCTGAGGTCGCCGACGCGCAATCACATGGATGGATGCCTCTCCACTTCGTGCGCTCAGTCTCGGTGAATAGAGTATTCTAAAAACACAGCGGAGCGCCACTGTAAAATAGAGACGTGGTTTATTTATTTATTTAATTTATTATTATTATTATTATTATACATTTCTTTCCCTGGCGAGCACAAAGCTTGGATTTTAGTTTTAGTTTTGCTAACAGGCGTCATGCCACGGCTCCGGTTTTCAGATTTGATCTTGGAGGCGATATAGTCATAGATAGTGGAATAAAATTATGGACAAATTTATTCGATTGGATTTTATAGAATATACTCTATTTTTTATTATTTTTTCCTAATAAAATGAGTCCCTCTAATTTTCTAATAATAATTCATCATTTAAAATTATGAAATTCTCAAAAAAACATATTAATTTTCAAATAATATATTTAATTTTTATTTTACTCCTCTCACTAATTAATATGGTGCTTTATTCACAGAATAACATTATTATAGTACTATATTTAAAAAATCAACACTAACTGTAGTGTTGAACATGACAGTAATGCTAATTTTAAGGTTATATAAATTAAAATAATATTAATATTTAAAAATTAACAACTGTACTGATTTTTTAAATACAATACTAGAACTATTTCATAGTGATTGACGGAAAAATAAAATAAAAAATAAATATATACATTATTTGAGAAATCTAAAAATTATATACATCGTTTAAGAATTTCATAATTTTAAATATATTTTTGGTCGACTGTTGTTTTTCGTTTGATTGTATTTTTTTTATTTTATATTTCTTTTAATTGGACGGTCGCTTAGGACAATATTTCACTTGCATTGAAATAGCTCTATGTTACCCAAACAAGTTAAATTTTGCATAAAGTAGTTAAGGAGCTTATTGATCTTATGAAAGTGGCGTTAACAATTTAAGGAGCTCTTGTATAGCACTAGAAATATTGCTATTGGCCAACAATGTAATGTCTCTATCAATGGTTCCGTGACAAATTCTCATATAATTTTTTCTTTGATTTTGTGGACTCATAGTGTATCGATAAGGGCACTATTAAACTAGATTGGTTGGCATACTCAAATACTTTTAACTTGCATAATATCTTTTCTGTTGGGCAATTGATTATGATGGATCATTATAATTCAAGTATACGATTAACCGATTAATTCTGAAGGTCATGAAAGTTTCATACTAACCATCAAGATAAATCCGAAAAACGCTCGCGTTATTGGACACCGATAGCCGACCTTCTCAAGTCGCTCCTCGCGATAAAAGTCATGTTCCACTTGATTACTCAACCTTGACTTGAAACACGGCCGCTCCGCCAATGGGGCCATGAGCCTATAGATAATCATACTTCGTGTTGCATTCCATGCTTTTCCATCAAATAAAGCATAAGCATGCTCTAGTCGATGATTGACCTGTGATGCTCTGGAGATCCACCAAGTGTCTTTGCCGCTGCCATGCCCTGAGGCATTAAATAATATGTTTGATGATTGAAGATGAGGTGTTAAGTAGGTTAATATTGATTGAATATTTGACGATGGAAGAAGTTTAAATGGGTCGAGGTTGACTAGAGGGAGTTGGCAAAGAAAAAAAATCTAAGAGGGTGAAAGATGACCAAGAATTTGGTTGATGGGAAGTCCAAATGAGTTAGGTAGGCTAGACACTTGTCACAGGAGAAGTTCAACCGATGTTGATAGTGAAAGTCGAAGCAAATCAAGATGACTGTATGCTTAATGGATGGTAGGTATTGAATCTTAAAAGAGTAAACTCTAAAATTGAAATTTAAAAGGAGTGAATTCTAAACAAACAAAAATCTTATAAGTCAAAGTTGACTTATAACTAAGAAAGTCAAAGTCCTAGTGAATCAAAAGTGATTAACATTAGGTAATAGAGAAAGTCCCGAAGAATTTATCTTTAGGCATTAAAAGTTCTAGTAAATTAAAGTCGATATGTTCTAGGCAAATAAGAAAGTCTCAGATATATAGGTCTTTTAACCTGACATGGATTCAGTTTTAATATGTTAGAATCATAGTTCTAATTAAATTAATTAATTATTTATTTAATAATAAAATTATTATATAATTTATTATTTTTATAATTTATTATTATTATTATTATTATTATTATACATTTTCCTTTTCGAACACAAAGCTTGGATTTTAGTTTTAATTTTGCTAACAGGAAAATTAAGGATAAATTTATTTTTTTATTCCTAATAAAATGAACCCTCTCATTTTCTTTTGCGTTGTATTTTTTTTTTTACCATTTCATATTCCTTATTTTCACTTGAAATATTATTTCACAAGATTTTGTAGAATGTGCATTGAACTAGCTCAATTTTACCCAAACAAGTTAAATTGAGGTTCAAATTTTGCCTTGGAGCAAATTTGCATAAAGTAGTTAAGGAGGTCATTGATCTTATGAAAGTGGCGTGAACAAGTTAACTCAAGGAGGCTTCATCTACTCATCTTCTTCTTGTATAGCACTAGAAATATTGCTATTGGCCAGCCATGTAAGGTCTTTATCAATGGTTCCGTGACAAATTCTCATATATTTTTTTCTTTGATTTTGTGGACTCATAGTGTATCGATAAGGGCGCTATCAAACTAGATTTGTCGGCACGCTCAAATACTTTTGGCTTATATAATATCTCTTATTTTGGGCAATTGACTACTAGTTAAGTTGATCGTAGTTTAGAATTTTAGTATTTGAGTAATATATTTAAATAATATGTTTGATGAATTACAATCAATTAGAGATGTTTAATATATAAATGGTGGCACTAAACGTTGTGTATGAACATGAGTGATCCTGTTTGAGAACGTCAACAAATAAGTTATTGGTGAGCTATCTTCTTTATTGACGAAATCACCGTTCGCCAAAGAGGATAGGGGTCACCGAAGATGCTTGTCGAGTTTGCTAGGAAGAAGAGGAGAAGGAGAGGGTTAGAATAACGTCAAGAGATGCTCCGGCTCAGCCACTCCGACACTTAAGTTAGTCTCCGACGGGAAAGAGTGGAAAAGAAGAATAGTAGCGAGTATTTGAGGATGTAAGTGTGCGCGAATATAAGCATACCTTTGCCTGTGTATACAAGCTCCTTTTATAATACCATCGAGATGATATTCTCTCTTCATTAATTAGATGTCATATAGTAGTAAGGAAAACGTCTCATCCATGTATCATTGTATATCTCTGCCAGTATCTCTACCGTATTATACAATCCCATCGCCCACGTTTTGTATTTATTAATCGTGTGGGGTTACGCTATGCCAACCATATCATTCCATGTGTTCTAACAACTCACGTGGGGGTTCACGTGCTGCTAGTCAATCAGGATAGATGAGTGAGAGAATTTGATGCTGAGATGAATGGATGGTCGTTGAGCACGGGTAGAGGGGGGCTAAGCCCAAGTGGAGATTAGTCGGAGAGCTGAATGCTGATTGTGAGCTAGTCTAGTAGAGCTGAATGTTGACTGTGAGCCAGTCGGGTGGAGCTAAATGTTGACTGCGAGCCAGTCGGGTGGAGTTGAATGTTGAAATGTGAGCTAGTCATATGGAACTCTTTGACTTCTGATCTTTCTCTCAGCTGATTTATTGACCTTCCTCATACACGTGGACACCTCTGATGACTTCATGTATCATAAGCCTCCCCTTCAAGTCTAGTCGAAGAAGGAGTAAATTCGACTGACTGTACTATTGTGTTGGAGTGACTTTTTCATCAGCGTTATCCTTAAATCTATTGAAGATACGTGATAAATCTCTAGTACGATTCGGATGACACCTTGCCTTAAATGCAGTCGTGCTTAATTAATGTGAGCCATACACAATCTGCTTTAATTTTTTGAGCCAAACACACTTGACTGATACTTTTCGAGGTCACGTCCATCAATGTGATGTGATTTGTGGTGGAAATGGAAGCGTCACCGGAATCTGTGATGATTACGTTGATTGTGTTGATAAATGTGTTTGATCCAATGACCGAGGATCCGTCCCGCCTTTTTGATTTCTGAATCTGACCGTCTCAGCTGAGCGGCCAAAGGTATATTAGGGCAAAAAAAGCGATGTCGTTTGATATCATGCTAATTTGCCTCGGCTCCCGTCGTTTTCTTCTTCGTCTCTGCCACCGAGTTTTCTTCGTCCCAAAACTCCCATAAATTCTTTCTAGCTAAGTCTTTGTCTTTGTCCTTTCTGGTCAGCTATTGACTCTCTAGGCTTAGGATCGGATAAACCTTTCCTTAGCAGACCTGCCAAATGGCTGAAGAATCCACCTTCACCTTCTGGTATGCTTCCCTCTAGTCATACTTCAACGGTGGGGACTTAGACCAAGTACGAATATCGTATGATGTCCCTGCTGACCACCGCATTGTGATCTTGAGTGCGGAAGACCGTCCCCATTGTCCTCCCTTAGTTTTGTTACCTTTTTTTTAGGGCATATGGTGAATGAACTTCGATTCCCGATCATGGCCTTCTACTCTAATGTTGCCCAGTATTTTCACATTCCCTTGTCCCAGCGGTCTCCAAATTTTTTCCGACTGCTCTATGGAGCGGTCATAGTTTTTCACATATACCAAATTTCTCTAGTTTCATGAGTCTTCCATTATTTCTTTTACCCAATGAAAATGAAAGACGGTGTGTTCTACTTTACCGCCAAGTCCGGGAGCAATTTTATGAAGAAACTGTCCTCATCCCATAAGGGATGGAAGCCCCAATTTTTCTTCATCTAGCCTCCTACGCCCATGTCCTAACCTACTGAGTGGCAAGCAAAACTACCTCGACTTGCGCTTTCAAAGAATTTCAAGCTGGAGCTCGCCAATCTAGATTCTTTGTTGAGGGCAAAGGGTCTTGAGTTTGATAGCGGCTTGCTACTCGAGGAAGGGTTGCTATTTCGATTCGGATTAAGCTCGATCTCTGCCTCACTCAAACTTTCTTTCGGTAAGACTCGTGTATTTTTATGTTTTGTGATTTCTAATTGAGAGTTTCTTTGCTTATGTAGCTCAGACCATGTTGAAGGCTTCAATGAACAAGGTCATCAAGTTGACTGAGGTTGAAATGCAAGCACGCGGGGGCAGCGCTTATTGACTTGACCAAGAATACAGTGGTGCCTCAAGGAGTTGTTCAACCAGCCTTGACTATGGCACCTACAAAGTTGGTTCTTCCGACGGTGCCGATTGAGGATGCTCCTTCGGCGAAGTCGGGGGCCCCTTTGATAATAAGGAGGAAGAGGCGTCGATCGCCAAGGACCCCAGCTTCTCTCGCTGAGCTGGAAGGCTTCTGGGCTGAAGCAAGCACTTCACACCCGCATCCCGTCCTAGGCTTCCCGACTAGCTCTCCGGTTGACCACCCCGAGTCGACTCCTCAACTAGAGGCTAGTAGGGGTTCGACACCTGCTGATTGAGCTGAGTCCCAAGAATAGGAGGCCCCTGAACCCCTGCACGTCGAGATTACCATGCATGGTGAATTGTATGGTCTGAGATGAAAGCCCTAGCGGAGGAAAAATCCTTCAAGTCCGTGGTGGATTCGATGGTTCTAAGCCACATCGGGGTAATGATTTAATCCCACTCTTTTAAGGTAAAACTATTTCCCCGACTATTGTACTAAGTATATACAATCCCTGTCATAGGCCTCGTCCGAGATGATGGTGTTCTCCCAACAATTCCCCGAGTTCTACCGAATCCAATGAGCCATGCAAGCTCGCCTAGCAGAGTTGGAAGGTTAGCAAGTGCCTCCCGATAAGGCCTCCGAGTTGGTGCAAGTAGAGGTCAAGCAATTACAATTGGCGGTCGCTAACCAAGTTGCGAAATTGTGCTTGATGCAATTCGACTGGGAGAAGGCAGAGGGAGAGGCGAAGTCCCTTCGGGACAAGCTGGCCAAATCCGACAAGAGGTTGAAGTCGAAGAGGAAGCGAAAGCGGAAGGCCCTGACTACGCTGAAAGAACTACAAGTCAAGTCTGAAACTTGGAAGAATGAGCTGGAGGTAGCTAAGGCTGAGTTGGAGCTCGCTAGAGCCGAATCAGAATCAAGGAAGGCTGAGTCTGAGGCTCGGCCAAAAGAATGGGAGGCCTCCAAGGCCGAATTAGAAGCAATGAAGGCTGAATCTGCTGCTCGGGAGGCCTCTAAGGAATCACTGCAGATAGCCCTAGAGACCCAGAGGGATCATCTAGAGATCAAGGAGGCTGAACTCCAAGGTTATCTGATCGGAGAAGAAGAGTGGTGAGAGACCAAGAAAAGGGAGTTCCTTCATTCGCAAAAATTCTATGATCTGCTTGGCAATCGCATGGTCAAAATGATCCAGTACGAGATGAATGGCACAGTGAAGAAACTGCGCGAGGCAGGGAGTCTTCCCGTTGATGTGCCCCCACCCATTATCAGCCTGTCCAAAGTTACCGACGACATTTCAGAAGAGAACCTGGCTGATTTATCATAGTCCCTGAGTTTTTTTTTTTTTGCAATTCCTAATGTAATCATCCTTTTTGAATGTAATGTTTCTTTCACAATGTTCGTTGTCTGTGCTTCAATATCACGTTGAATGCTCGATCAGGATACTCCTAGTTGAACAAATCTTCTAAGTGAGGCCTTGGAAAGGAAAATTGGATTGTTTGAGAGAATACCCGATTGAGGATTCAATGAGGGCGATTCAACTGAGTAGTCGATGAGAGAATTCCCGACTGAGTGGTCGATTAAACTTAGTCCCCAAGAAGGTAAGAACCGACGCTTACTATTGGTCCGAAATTCAAGATATACATACTCAACCCCGACTACGTCCGAGTTAAGAGAGATTAGACCCAGAAGAGGGTAATAGAAGTACTCGACTTGATTGATGAGTCGATGAGAGAGATCCTAGCCTATCATAAGGCGATCCTAGCCTGTTGTAAGGCGATCTGAGCATGTCGTAAGGCAGAGTCAAGAGAGAGATCCTAGCCTATCGTAAGGCGACCCTAGCCTATTGTAAGGTGATCCGACTTTGTCATAAGGCGATCCAAGTTTGTCGTAAGGAGGAGTCGAGAGAGAGAGAGTATGCCTGGTGTCTCATCGTGCTCGATCCATGACTTCCAAGTGTCTGCAGAGTTAGGGAGAGACTTATCGACATCGTGCTCGGGGGAGACTTACCGGCATAACATCATGCTCGATCCATGACCATGTCTTAGCCGGGAAGAGGCTTATCGGCATCGGGCTCGGGGGGAGGCTTACCGACATAGCATCATGCTTGATCCATGACCATGTCTTAGCCAGGGAGAGGCTTACCGACATCATGCTCTGGGGAGGCATACCGGCATAACATCATGCTCGATACACGACCATGTCTTATACAGGGAGAGGCTTACTGGCATCATGCTCGGGGGAAGCTTACCGGCATAGCATCGTGCTCGATACACAACCATGTCTTAGCCAGGGAGAGGGTTACTGGCATCGTGCTCAGGGGAAGCTTACCGACAGAGCATTGTGTTTGATCAACGACAATGTCTGAGTCAGGGAGAGGCTTGAACCCCTGAAGAGGAGTAATAGAGAGGCTCGACCTTGACTGAGGGGGGAGATTTGGACCCTGAGAAGGGTATTAGAGAGGCTTGATCTCGACTGAGGGGGATATTGGACCCTGAGAAGGGTAATAGAGATGCTCGACCCCGACTGAGGGCGGGGGGGGGGGGGGGGAGATTTTGACCTCAGAAGGGTCATAGAGATGCTCAACCCTGACTGAGAAGAGAAATTTAAACCTTGAGAAGGGTAATAGAGATGCTCGACCCTGACTGAGAAGAGAGATTTAAACCTTGAGAAGGGTAATAGAGATGCTCGACCCTGACTAAGGGGGGAGATTTGGACCCTGAGAAGGGTAATAGAGGGGAGTGATTTGAAGGAGACACGCTAATCTACGGGGAGTCTTTTCATTGATAAAAAGAATATGTACAAATGAAGCCCACACAAATTGTACATAAAAGATACTGGAGCTCCTCAAGTCTAGTAAGGTTGCAGATGATTAGCACTCCATGATCGATCCAATTTTTGCCTTTAGCGTCTTACAGGTAGTTGGATCCCGAGCTCAGCTTATGGATGACTCGATAGGGTGCCTTTCCATTGAGGTTCTAGCTTATTAACATCTCCGACATGCTTGACCTTCCTCCAGACCAAGTCGTTGACTTGGAATGCGTGGGGATGACTCTCTTGTTGTATGTTTGGCGCATCCATTGTTGATAAGCCATGAGCTGAGTGACCGCCCTTTCTCGGGTTTCGCTAATCAAATCAAGTTCAAGGAGTCACCGATCGGGGTTGTCCTGGTCGTAGGCGCTTCATCGAGTTGACTCCTCACCCACTTCAATCGGGACAATAGCTTGTCCACCATAAACAAGATGGAAAGACGTCATTCCGATGCTTTCCCAGGGTGTAGCCCGGTATGACCAAAGAATGCTTTGTAGTTCCTCCACCCAGCTGCCTCCTACATAGTCAAGCTTGATCTTGATCCCTCAAACTATCTCTCGATTGACCACTTTCGCTTGTCCATTGCTCTGAGGGTAAGCGACTGAAGTGAAAGCTTGGTGGACACCAAAGCCTTTGCACCATTCTCTGATCCTTTCTGCTCTGTAATTGCTGACCATTATTTGAGACAAACTTATGAGGCAAGTTATAATGACAAACAATGTTCTTCCATAAGAATTTAATAACGACATCTTCTGTTATCCACTATAGGGCTTCGGCTTCCACCCATTTTGAGAAGTAGTTGATTGCCACTAGAAGTAATTATTTTTGACCGGGCCCAATTGGGAAGGGGCCAACTATATCCATTCCCCATTGGTCAAAGGGGCAGGAGATAGTGGAAGTTTTCATAAGCTTTATAGGATGGTGGGAGAGATTTTGGTGCTTTTGACAGTGAATGCAGGTGGCAACGAAGTGAGCAGTGTCGGCTTGCAAAAAAAATGCGGGTGAGCGTTCAACCCCCTATATAATTTCCACAAATACCTTGGTGAATTCTTTTCATGACATATTCTGTATCTTCGGGATCTAGGTATTTGAGGAGGGCACGTGAGAAAACCCGTCAATATAGGTTGTTCCCTATCAAGTTGAATCGGGTAGCCCTCCGTTTGAGTAACCGAGCTTGGTCTGAGTCAGCCGGCAAGGTTCTTCGCTGGAGAAAAGAAATGAGAGTCGTCCTCCAATCGATATTTTCATCCTAGCTTGGCACTTGATCAATCTGAGCAATCAGAAGTGTTTGGACAACCAAATCATCCAAAGTCTTGGTATCCATTGTGTTTGTCATTTTGGCCAACTCGTCCGCCTTTTGATTATCATCTCGGGGAATTTTCTGAATGATAACTGCTTGGAAGTCATCTTTGAATCTTTCGAAGGCTTCTGCATAACACTTTAATCGGTCGTTCTTGATCATGAATCCTCCTTCTAACTGCTGAGTGACCAATTGAGAGTTTGAGTGGATAATTACCCGGGAAGCCCCGACTCATTTTGCTACGTGGAGACCTGCTAGAATAGCCTCATACTCAGCTTCGTTATTGGAATCTCGAAAATTCAATTGAATTGATAGCTGAAGGACATCTTCATGGGCGAGATCAACAATACCCTGACTTCATTGCCTTGTCGAGTGGATGATCCATCTACAAAGATCCTCTATGTTCCCTTGGGTGCTCGGTCGGGAGTCTCAGTTAAGAAGTTCGTTAAGGCCTGAGCTTTGATAGTCGTTCGGGATCGATACTGAATGTCATATTTACTCAGTTCCATAGTCCATTTGATCAACCTCCCGGAAGCTTCTTGATTTGTCAACACTCATTCGAGGGTGCTATTGGTGAAAACGATGATCGAATGGGACAAGAAGTATGACCTCAGCCGGCGAGCAGTTAGGATTAGCCCTAAGGCTAGCTTCTCTAGAGTAGTGTATCTGCTCTCACCATCCTTTAATAGATGACTCGAAAAGTAAATGGGATGTTGAATACCTTCCTCTTCTCATAATAAGATTGAGTTGATTGCCCATTCAGTGGTCGATAAGTACACCCAAAGCCTCTCTCCAATCACTGGCTTGGAAAGAAGGGCAAGCTCGCTAAGTACTCTTTCAACTCACCAAAGGCTTTGTCGTAGTTCTCGTCCCACTCGAACTTAGAGGCCTTTCGAAGAACTTTGAAAAATGATATGTTTCGGTTGGCTGATCAGGAGATGAACTGGGAGAGAGTTGTGATATGGCCGACCAACCTCTACGCTTTCTTCAGATTTGGGGGGAGGGGAGGGGGGGGGGGGGGAGCCATATCTTGGAGCGCTTGGATCTTCTCTAGATTGGTTTTGATTCCTCATCGGTTACTATGGAACCGAGGAACCGTCCATTCTTAACTCTAAATAGGCATTTGTTAGGATTCAGCTTGAGTCCATACCACCTCAGTAGACTGCAGGTTTCTTCCACATCCGAGATTAGGTTCTCATCCAAGGTAGTTTTGATCAAGATGTCGTCTACATATACTTCAATATTCCTCCCGATTTTATGTTTGAAGACCTGATCCATGAGCCATTGATAAATGTCTCCTGTATTTTTTAGTTCAAATGACAAAACATTGAAATAGAAAGTCTTGTCAGAGGTGTCGAAACTAGCTTTTTTTGGTCTTTAGAAGCCATGGGAATTTGATGATAGCCTTGGTAAACATCCAACATACAGATGAGTTCGCATCCAAAGGTAGAGTCCATCAGCTGATCGATGAGGGTAGCAATCCTTTGGGCATGCCTTAATGGTAATTTCTTCGGACCTCGATGGAGGATCTGATACCTAACCCGAATGGAGGAGGGTATGGAGGGATTTTTTTTGGATCCGATTAAATAATTGAATAATCGGGTATGGATATTTGGGTATGAAGGTGGGTCT
The DNA here is from genome assembly GCA_038050645.1 of Hedychium gardnerianum. Lineage (NCBI taxonomy): Eukaryota > Viridiplantae > Streptophyta > Magnoliopsida > Zingiberales > Zingiberaceae > Hedychium > Hedychium gardnerianum. Next base: position 11,640,912 of record JBBUKS010000113.1, on the reverse strand, counting down.
AGTAGAATCCTACTCATACCCGACCCGAATACTCGATTAAATTGTATATATATATATATATATATATATAAATAATTTTCTCCCAAAACTCATTAACTATTTTTGTTGGGTTTTAATCTATTTTCTGCTTATGTGCTCGAGTCATAGCCCAACATTCAGCTTCATATAACATAGCAAGTCTAACTGCTGTTTTGTAGAACTTTCCTTTAAGTTTTAGAGGTACTTTATGATCACATAAAACACCCGACACTCTCCTCCATTTTAACCATCCTACTTGTATTCTATGTAAGACATCTCTCTCAATCTCTTCATTGTTTTGCAAAAATGATCCTAAATACTTAAAGCTCTCCACACAATTCGTTATCTCCTATCTTAACAATTGTCTAGTCTAATATTGTTAAAATTAAATCTCATATATTCTGTCTTTACTAAGTCTAAAACCCTTCACTTCTAATGTGTCCCGCCAAGATTCTAGTTTAGCATTTACTCCTTCACGTGTCTCATCTACCAAAACAATATCATCTGCAAACAACATACATCACGGTACTGTGTCTTGAATGTGTCTAGTGAGTTGGTCCATGATTAGTGTAAAAAGATAGGGACTTAGAGCTGATCCTTAATATAATCCTATCATTATTGGAAATGTTTCAGTTAATCCGCCTGAAGTTTTCACTCTTGTCGTTACATTCTCATACATATCTTTAATTAGAACGCTAATATTTCTCTTTTCTAGAATTCTCCATATAATTTCTCTTGGAATTCTATCATAAGCTTTTTCCAAGTTTTCAATATGGATAAATTCTATTGGAACCATGGAGCTTTTGTATGTTTTAATTATGGTTTCTGCTCTCTCTTTTAGATCCATGCCTAACAAATGTATTACATGAATTGTTATTCTAAAACATTCTCCTAACGTTACTTGTAGGAAGACATCTTGGAAATCTTTAAACTTGCTGATAAAGACAATTCAGGAACTTTAACCGTGAAAGAAATCAAAGATGCTCTAGAAGATATTTACATAAGGTATCCCCAAGTTGAACTCTATCTAAAAAGCAAGCACATGGAAGACATTCTTGATTTGATAAAGGCTTCGAAAGGTGATGTTAAGAAGGAAGATGTTGAAATCACCATAGAGGAGTTCAAAAATGCTCTTGCTGATGTTGATTCCCAGGTCAAAAATCTTCCTGCAACAGCACAGGTATTTATCTTTCTGGAAAGATTTTTCATTGAGTTCATATGTGGAATTTGTTGGCATATATTCAATGTAAGGTCCTCCCTCATCTCATTTCCGTTTATTGCCACTTGCAGGTTGCCGCACAACAAGGAAATTATCTTGCTAGATGTTTTAACAAAATGAAGGATTCTGAAGAGAAACCTGAAGGGCCACGGCGGATAAGAGAACCAGGCCGTCATCACTTTCGTCCCTTTAGGTACTTATTCGATTTTTCCCTTTAGGTTTTGTTTGTTAGCAAAGACAAAAGCTGGTTGTTGGATTATTTAAGTATATGCTCGTAAAACAAGAAACTTGGGTGGATGAAACTCCTAATTGAGTTTTAGAATGAGCCAATATACATTCCACTCTTGATAGAAAAGTTGACTATGTGATTCACTCCTCGCTACCTGATTTTCTACTTTGTTGCATCAAAAGCATTGGAGTATGGCCATCGTGATTCTACGGCTACTAAAAATATATAAAAACTCTTTGAAAATAGTATTATGGATTATAAATTTATGGCCATAACCATGAAATGAGCACATAAATAATATAAAAGTATAGCTCTCTGAGTAGTCAAAGGAGCAAAAGTGCAAAACCACTCTGGATCTAGAGCAAACCGTAAATAACAGAAGAAATAAACCAGAAACATAATATAGGAGATATAGCCCATTAACGATCTTATGCTTTGGTAGGTAATGCAATGTTTGATTTGGCTGAGTAACCAGACTTCAAACTCTCAGGGAAAAAAAATCAATTTACATAACAAGGTACACTTTCAGAATTGGATCTCATTCTCTGCGTCTCTAATCTTGGTTTGTTCTTTCTTAAAGATATAGGCATCTTGGACAATTTGCTCCTTTGGGTGGAGAACAAGCTGCTGCCCAACTCCCAGGAGATTGGATTTCCATAGGACGAAGCACACAATGGCTTTGGTACTCTGTATACGCAACGTATGTGATTTCTTTCTTCCTTCCTTCTGTTTTAGACGTTTTAAACCCACTTTTTGTTTTGTTTTTTCCTTTTCGCATGAGTCAGGTTTTTGCCTGCCCTTAGTTTCCACATGATACTACGCACTGATATCACCTAAACTACCAACAAATTATGAGCACAAACTTGTTCACTGATTATTTGAATCAATATGCAGCAAACAAGTGAGTTGGCGCACAAGAGCACTGGTAGTATCTGACTGGACTAGGCGATTCATATTTGGGAGGGACTCAAGTGGCATATGATTCTGCAACAAAATATAAACTTGTCTTCTCATACAATGGTTTTGGTGGAATTTCAGTAGATTATTCCATAATGAACGACGAGCTGCCATTTACTTTGCTGCTTATATTTTTTTTTGTAATAAATCTTGATGTGATCCTCATTCACGTTTACTGTGGATAACTTTCTTTTTGACCACAAAATATACATGCTTTGTTCCTTGAGTAAATTGTTCTACAGCTATATATGTCTTGCTCTCTTTTATTAAAAAAGATAGAACATAATTTAAATCGATATAAATGTTGAATATGGCAGATGAAGATTTACATTACCTGTATGAAAATTGAAACAAATCTACAATTACAATTGGCAGATGAATCAAAGGATTACAATTGGCAGATGAATCAAGGGGGACGATCTAAAACTCCAAGAAAAAGAATCTAGCTAAAAAGGAAAAGACCTTAGAACACCCCCTTCATGAGTTTCATTCAAGATCCAAGCGGAAGAATGAAAGATTGAGAAAGAACCCAGGGGCAGGAGGGCTTGGTGGATGGATGGATCAAGCTTCAAACTTTCATCATTTCACAAGACAAATGCACTTGTGGCAGCATCAAGCCAAATGGCAAGGAACAATCGCAAAACCGAAAATAAATCCTAAAAGCAATGCACAACAAGGATCTTAGCAGATTTTCAATTCTGCGCCAGTCTGCAAAAGATTGAATCTTTTTTCAGTCATCATCTCCAGGAGCAGCCTTAGAAGAGCCGCCTGCCTTCTTAGGGAGGAGGAGGTTATGGATGTTGGGCGTCACGCCGCCGCTGGCGATTGTAACCTCTCCCAAAAGTTTCGATAACTCCTCGTCGTTCCTCACAGCAAGCTGGATGTGCCTGGGGACGATCCTGCTCTTCTTGTTGTCCCTCGCTGCATTCCCAGCAAGTTCCAGAACCTGAATAAATTGAGGCATTTCAGATAAAAGCAAAAAAATTGACGAAGCCCGAGACGACTTTCAGTAATCAGGTATGGAAATTTTCAAAAAGATTAGCGGCACGTCCAGTAAAACGAAGTTAAATTTGGTGTAACAAACAAAAATAGATCAGATGTCGACAACCCTAATCGAATTGGAAACTGGCAAGACAAAGGTATCAAGAGGAAAAGAGAGGGGGATAGATCCATACCTCAGCGGTGAGATACTCAAGGACGGCGGCTAGGTATACGGGAGCGCCAGCGCCGACGCGCTCCGCGTACTTCCCGGCCTTGAGGAACCGGGCGATCCTACCGACGGGGAACTGGAGTCCGGCCTTGCTGCTCCTCGACGTGGCCTTCTTCGCTGCAGCGGCGGCGGCGATGGATTTCCCCCTTCCGGCCATGGCGTCAACGTCTCAAGGGCAAGAGAATCGCCGAGCCCGGGAACGACAGTTTGGTAGAGACTTCGAAGCGCCCGGTGAAGCTGCAGTTTCATTTATAGGCAACGGCGAGAGACGGCCATTGGCTGATTGATAGCACACGGATCGATCTTTCTAGTCGTCCGATGAATTAACGTTCGAACGGTTGGACCGGTTCATAAATTAATAGATTTACCAAATCCAATTTTATGTTTGAAATAAATTATTTTACATATTAAATTTACTAATAAATCTCATTCGTAAGATTATCGATCAATTTTAATGAACCCCAAAAGTTCAGAGATTTTTTTCAATAATTTGGCACATTCAATATTTTAAAGTTGATAACTTATTTCATAAGAACTTTATATAGAATACATATAAATAAACACTGGGCACATCATCAACATGAATCGCAAACCATTCAAATAAGTGAAACAGGATCATGAGGATTCCTTTCAAACTATTACAATGCAAACGAGAACATAATATAGGCTTTTTAAAGATCTCAGAGACTAAAAAAAAACTGAAATTGATGTTCGATATCACTTATCCTTCCATATTGATTGATAAACAAAATCTTTTACCTGAGAATTTTCATACTCTTGATTGCAGGTCTAAGTCGAGAAAACATTTAGAACACACGATATGGTTTTCCCATCGTGCTCTTCAGGTATAGGCATTTCACCTGTGAGGACACAGACAAGCATAAGAATGTTAAAACAATGCCATCAAATCCTACAAATTGGAACTATAAAAAGAATTCAAGAACTAGAAAGTATCCTCAATTTAGCATGTCAATTACTTCAACTGCTAACTTAGTTTGAAGGAGCGATGGAGAACTCACGTTTTGCCAGTTCTTCTTCAGTAAAGACACGAGTAAATTGACACTCGTTTGCACATTCTGAAATATATGCTTTTCCTCCATGCCAACATTGGCAACAGCAACGCCCATGCAGAGGACCTTCTTGAGTTGAAATTTCACGGTCGCCTTTGTCTCATTTACCTTTGCCTCCAACGGTTCTTGGTGACTAACTAATGTAGGAAACTTCCCTGGGAACACAATTAGCAAACCTAAGTGAAAAATGTAATCTAAAAGAGACCAGAGTAAAAGAAAAGAATGACTCCATAAAGCGTGAGTTCACAGGTAATAGGTTAAATTGGTAAAAGGAATAACATTGTGCACGCTGCAAAATAGTATGGCAAATATACAATATCAAATTCCAACCTTTCTGAAATTAAAATTTCCCTGGTAAAACAATGTCACCCTCACAAAAGGCATTTTGTTTTGATATAGGAGTAAATACATGTTGTATTTTGACATTAAGCATTTGATATTAACATAATTTTCATCAGTTCGAAGCTACTATGGTGTCCGAGCAAGAGCAACTAAGCTAATTATGGGGGAAAAAACATATTCATAAAATTTCAGTATAGCTTGCTTAAATACACTGTAAAACGTTGGTGATATATTGATTTTTAATATGCATATTTAAGCTTGTTTTCTTTCATGCAGAAGCACACAGCATTTATATGACACCATTTGATATGCAGTAACAATCAGTTTTATTCAAGAATAGAGGATAGCAAACCCAAAACAAAAGTATTCTCCTCAGGTCACCGGCAAATGGGGAAAAAATACACCTGCCAGTTGCAGAATCACATATATCAAACAACCATAAAAAGAATCAGAGCTTGCCTGCCTTGTTAAGACCGGGACCAAGAAGACGGGGAATCTGTTTAATGATAGCTTCTGATGCTAGGAAAGCATGGTACTTCTTAGCAAGTTTCTTCACAAGCTTCTTGTTTTTGTTCATCTTCTTCAAACTCTCAACGTCCATGTAATCAAGTCCTATCTTCTCTGCCTGAAAGTGACAAAAATTATTAGCACAATATGCTTTAGTCAATTACTCATTAACACAAGTCGCAACACATCTTGATCAGAACTCTGGAAGTTGGAATTCTGCAAACTAAAACAAGAAACTATTTGACACTTATATAGATTAATAAGATAATCATTTGAGCTTCAGATTTTAAAAAAAACTTAAAAAATTAGTCACAACACCTTTATAGTGTTTACTTTGAAAAGGCTCTGATCAAGAGGACTGGGCAAGTTAACCAGCTCAAGCCCAAGCTATAGCACACACACAATTGACAAGATTCAACTAGTACATTTTTCTTTTTACAATAAGATCAATATTGTTAGTGGTAGCTGATCAAAAGCAAAAAAAATAAAAATAAAATAAAGCTCGTTCAAAATTATATACCCGATGAGACCAAAGTTTCTTAAGACTCTGTTTACATGAGATGATGGAACAGAAAAAATGATTTAGAGTTTAAACTTATCCTAAACACACAAATACCCATCATTCGGGTATGATTTATTAAAGAATAAGGTTTTGCTAGTCTTTTCTGTGCAGGAGCGTTTTGCTTCCTTTCATTTCAGACCCACATTGGCAAAAAAAAGCAAACTTGAGAAAAAAAGGGTTCATTTTTTTATCCTTCCAATTTCAAGCATGCATGTTAACCCAGTTTTCCATCATCATTATTTTCTACCATCCAACTTTCTTTGTTGGAAAATAACCATAAATGACTTCATAACAGATATAAACATGTATTCTAGTAAATCAACAGTTTGGGGAAAGGATAACAAAATGTTCCAATATGAGTACCTCTTCAACATGTTGTGCATCACCCAGCATGCAAACTTTCATTTTAGGGCGTGGAATATGTTGTAGCTTCACAGAACCACTAAATCGCTTATCCTTTTGAGGATCATAATTTTTCAAACCAATCTGTAGTTCGATTGTCTCAGTGAAATTACGTTTCTTCTCTCGAGAATCAGCAAGAATCTGTGAGATAGCTTCCTTCACAACATCACTCTGCAACTTACTGTGATTGTAGTAATATTTTCAGAAGGTTAGTTCAACGTGATAAAAAAACTTTGAAACTGTAATTGAGCATTATTGTAACTGCGAAGTAATGTGTACAATAAGAAACTTTTGGTAATTCATTGCAAATTTCCAGAATTTGACAGGATTGCTAATGAAGTTGACAGAAAATTGGGAAGATTGAAAATTAGTGCAAATATATACAGAGCAAGAGACAATTACTTGATGTAACAGAAAACAAAGGAGTTTCGCAAAGCAAAGCAGTCAAGAAGCTCAGAAAAAACATACTAGGATGGGGAAAAAAAGGTCGTACAATAATATAGTGCAGTAATAGAAGCAAATAATACTAGGCAAGGCAAAAAAAGAACTATCACAACAAACAGTAGCCAACTGACTAATTTACAAACTAAATTGCAGCATAACTAATATGAGGCCCAATGCTTTTTGTGGTTAACAAAAATAATGCTAATCTATAGAAAAATAACATGAAAGTTAAAAAAAATAACAGAACATCTTGGAATTTTTTAGAAGGATTACCATAGCCGACTTTGTACACTTACCTAGCCCACAACCCCAAAAAAAAAAGATTTTTTTTTTGGGTCCAAAAGTATAACTACAGAGCCATAGAGGGAGGAACTCATAAGTAGTGATCAACATGCAGTGGACAACAGGTGATTGATTTTCCTAAATACTTGAAACCATTTTAACCAAAGGCATTTGAGCAACACACAGGACATGTAATATGAAAAAATGCGGATTCCACATTCGAGAAAAAAAATGAGGTGTAAAAGAAAACAGATAGTATCCAAAAAGGATCTAACAGCAGCATCTAAAGGGAATTGCAGACTGAATCCTGAAATACCTCATTTTTCACGCGTACGCCTTCGTTCTTTCGACCCTTCAAAGAAAATACACATTGATAAAATGAGCTCCTCCGCCAAAAAAAACCCAATTTTTAGGGGGAAAATAATCAAAATCAAAACATATTTTCAATGTTAAAAACCAAAAACCCAACAGCGGATCAAAGTGCGGTAAAATGCCTAGGACAAGAAAAGGACTAAACGAGCATCAACTACTTTGGGAAGAACACCTCGGAGCTGCTAGTAGGACAAGATCGCCGAACGCCTCCTGGAGAGCTACGGGAGCAGGAAAAGCGCCACTTAAGTATCGCTAAATGTGGAATGGGAGGCGACCGCCTCAAAACCCTAAAATTTCCCGAGATGGTCACTGCTGACCGTTGGATTTGGAACCAACGGACAAACTATCTGAGACAGGGTAGCGGGTTGGGCCGGGCCGTCTCCACCGGAGCGTTAGAGAAATCCATCTAACGATATTAGATAATTTTTTTGTCTCATTAATGACATATTAGATAATACAGTTTAATATGACTAATTGTGGCAAAAGACGAAACGCTAGTCCCAGCGCTCCCGCTAATCCGTCCCAGGACCAATACGGAGGAGGTAAATCACGGAGGCTAGTCTAGTCAGCCCGAACAGTGACTAGTGTATAAGGGGGCAGGAACCTGACTACTCACCAGGATTTAATCCCTAGACTTCATTATAACAATACCTCACGTACTAGCTAATAGTTCATCCCGTGGGGACAGTTTAACATGACTAATAGAATATATAGAGATTGATTGATACTTTAGCTGGACAGAGTGGGCCTATTATTAAAGTAAATTAATTAATTATTATTCCAAAAAAATTACGAGAATTACTTGTACCAAATTAAAAACTTAAGTTAAGATAAATATAAATTTAGTTTATTATGGCAACTCAAACCTAAACTTAATGGATTTCTGATAAAAATATTATTTCCATTATCATTAAAAACGACATTCTAATTTTTTAAAAATATATATATTAAAAAGATGTTGTCGTACCATTTTTTACCAAAATTACTTCCAAAATTAATAATTTTGATCAATTATTTTAAATTATAATAATTTTAATCAAAATTATTATACAATATAATAATTATATATATAAAAAGATTTCAGTAGTATTTGACTAATTTTGATGAAATTGAACAACTTTTGATAAATTAAAGCGATTGTAATTATAAATAAATTTATCTATCGAATAATAAATAAATTTATTTTAATATTCGACCGCTATTTTTTTTTTCATTCTTTCTTGCTGTCTTTTTAACTGTCATTGCTTAATATATTTAATCGCAATTTTATACTCAACTGTTAGTCTTTAGATGGCTGTTAGTGCATTGAAAATATATTTTTAAAAAGTACGTTTATTCTTAATACGAAATAATTTCTTTTTTCTCGTGATCTAATGACGGCGACAAAAAATAAAACGTTTATTTTAATATTTTTATCAATTCATTTTAAAATTAACACGAAAGAAATAAATCAAAAAAATTAATTTATTAATTTAAATAATAATCAATACATGAAAAAAAATAAAATTAACTACTAATAAAAAAAATTCATAATTCATACTCGTAAAGATGTTCTATAAACTTAGCCGCAATAAAATATTTAACAAACTCATTCATTACACTTGCTCCGCTTGACTTAATTATAAATCTATTTAGCTCATCCCGATCCATATAATTCGCTAACTAACTTAATTTGCTCGTTAACTCGATCCGTCAGATCAATTCGAATAAATCATTCGGACTGACTCCACCATTATATACAAAAAAAGATGGTAAAAAGTTCAAAAATAATAATATGTCACTCATTCCATCCAGATGGCAAAGGTGAAACCGT
>JBBUKS010000113.1:11570043-11625788 GCA_038050645.1 Hedychium gardnerianum | reverse complement strand
CAAAGCAAATCGGCTTTGATACCAATTGTTGGATCGTTGGAGATGAGAGAAGGGGGGGGGGGGGTGAATCTCATTCTTTTCAAAACCTTTTCTTTTCTCGTAAATTAAAGTAGCAGTGGAAAAGGATAAAAAGAATATGTAATTCCTTTTACTTGGTTTGGAGCCCAGTCGACTCCTACTCCAAGCCTTCGAATCGTATCGATGGGTTAATTTACTAATGTAGTTCTTCTGAGGAAGCAAGATAGTACAAGTATGCAAATTACAAGTAATATGCAGTATGAAATTAATATACTGACAACAAGAGATTAAACTTCGGCATAGGTTGTCGGATTACTTCTCGATGTAGTAGCAGTAGCTTGCATGAACAATAGTAGCCAGAACAGAATGAAGCGCAGAGGAAGGTGATGATCGGCTCAGACCCGAGGGCTTCTTTTATAGGATGCATTCCGTCAACTGAAAAATTGATCAATCGACTGATCCTTTCGGTTGACTGACACTCCAATCCGTCGAATGAACCCCATGGCCTTCCTTCTTTGCTCTAATCTGTCCTTTCGATCTTGGAAATCATGACTTATCGATCAACTGATCTAGCTGATCAGTTGACTGATCCCTGTGTTTACCATTTCCACGCTGATTCGATCTGATCTCTAATTATTACTATATTTGATCGATTGACTAATCCCCTAGATCTGTTGAATAATCCCAATGATTTCCATCTTTGCTATCTGATTGATACTGTGCCATTTTGGTTTTCTCGGTCGATGAATCCCCATGTTCGGTCGATCGAATCGACTTAATTTAGAACTTTGTTTGCGTGCAAAATAATGTTAACACAAACTATAATAGTAGTAGTCCTAGAAAATAAAGGTTAGACCAAATATAAGTATGCATGAATATGATAGTTCAAACTGTCTTGCTCTCAACTTAGAAACCTCCGTAGGTTTCTTCAGTTGGATCAGCGCCTAAGGTTTGTCCCTACTGGGACACAACCCCACTGCACTAACTCTAGGTGCTTACTTCAACTCATCTACCAAACATCAGGTCCTCCAGACCTATTTGGACTTTGCTCAGCATTAGATCGGCCTAACAGGTCATTCACTTGATTCGATATCAGGTCCTCCAGACCTATCGAATCCTCCTACTAGATGTCAGTTCCTCTTGACCCATCTGGACTTCCTATCTGGTTCCACGATCTTCCGAGACTTCCCTTGCCTAGTATCGGGTCCTCTAAACCTACTAGGGCTTTCAGAGTTGAGATCCCGCACACTGGATTAGTTCATCAGATAACAATAAGACTTAACTTTGAACCTTTGATAATATCAAAAGATAGGTTTGATTCTGGTGCTCCCTACACCTTCAGTGTGTGGTGGCAGTTCATCACTTAAAGGATGGGTTTCTCTCATTCTAAGGCAACATGATGGTTTAAGCCTCCATCTTCTTCCACATGGAGCTCTTCCTCCTCCATTCCATCCTCCATCCACAAAGCACTCGGCCCGGTTGGGAGAGGCGCTACCATCTCCACCTTCATCTTCGATCACCCCTATCTCATCGACTCCTCAAGGAAGAGGGTTTCCTTCCTCATTAAGGGAAGCATCTCCATTCTCACCCCGGTTGTGAAGGTTCTCACATAAGGGAACCTACACTTGGAGAAGAGAAGAAGGTGTGGAGGCTTGCAACTTCTCCAATTTTTGAAAAAAAAATAAAAAAGTGGTCTAAACGATGGAATTTGACCAAAATAGGAGGTATTGGCCCTCAAACACTACTATACTAGTGTAGAGAGGTTCAGTAATTATAGTTGGACTCATAGTAAGGCATACGAGTGTCATCCCTGACAATGATGCCAAAATACTTGTATATCATACTATGAGTTCAATTATAATTACCGAACCTCTCTACACTAGTATAGTTTAGGAAATGATTTGGATCGTCTCTTAAGGAATGTAATGACGAGTGATAATCTTAAGATCAATTTATTTGGAAATAGAGTTTGGATTTTTGATGTTGTAAATGGGGGTTTGTGTTGGATTTGAGTGTTAAGACTAATAAATGAAAAACATCCTAATCTAATCTAACCTAGCTAAACTACAATCGGAAGGAATTAAATGAAACATAAAGTAAAGCATCCTAATCTAATCTACTCTATTTGCATCCAAATGAATAAAAAAAACATAAAAGCATTCAAACAACATAAGCATTGTGGGAATTAGGCATTCGAGTGGTTCTACCCTCAGGGGGATGAGATCAAGTTGGTTGTCCCATTGAGTTTTTGGGCCTCCAATAATGAGATAGAGTATGAAACCCTTCTCATTGGGCTTAGGGTGGTTAGAAATGCTAGGGCTACATGAGTCATACTATGATTTAATTCCCAACTAGTGGCATGCCAAGTCAACAAGTTGTATAAAGTAAGGGGCGAGAAGATGAGAAAGTACTCGGAGGCATATGAGCAGACGAAGGAAGACTTTGTCAAACTCGTTCTGCTACAGGTCCACTACAAAAGGAGAACGGTAAGGCAGATGAGCTAGCTAGGATGACTAGCAACCTTGGGGAATGGTCTTCTAGGGACCCCATTACTCAAGAACAATTGGTCTCCCAGGTGGAGCTCCCGTAGGAGGTCGGTGCAACATCTGACTGGTGGACCGAGCTATTAACCTATTTGAAGGAGGGGTTACATTGGCCAAAACTTGAGTTCACCTTGAGGTTACAAAGAAGGGCCCAGTGTTTCATTATCATTAGTGGGATGTTGTTCAAGCGATATTTTTCTTAACATATACTCTGTTGCCTCGGGCCTAAAGAAGTTGACTACGTATTATGAACATTTCTTGAAGGTTTTTGTGGCAACCACCTAGGTGGGCAAGCTCTCTCCCATAGTTTTCTATTCCCTCCCCCAGATTTGAGTTTTCTACAATCCTAGAGTTAACATGAGTTTCATTCACATAATGAATTTTTTGTTTTGGAATCCAAAAGAAACATGTTGTTGACTTGAGTTAAATCCAAGTCTAATTTTGTTGTACACAACACATTGAGACCCAAATATAATTTTCATATAGTTGGATCCTAATGTGAACTTTTGCAACATAGACTTTAACTTGTCAACTTGAATTTTCAAAGTAAAGTTCTCTTCCTCAAGTTGTGGCACTTGAGTTGAGGTTCCATTTTGAACCTTCTTAGTTGAAGAGTCAAAGTTAGTCTCCCCCTTAAGGTCTTTGACCTCTTTAAGAAGTGATTTGACTCTAGACTTAGACTTAACTAAAGCTTTAGATAAATAGGCAACTGTAGCATAAAGTTTTACAGTTAGTAGATCTGTTATCTCATTAGTATACTCATTTGAGTCATTGATTAATCCTTGATTTTGAGAGTTGGATTCTGATTCTTATTTTAATTTGAGCTCGGACTCTGGCTCTACTTTACAGCTTGTTCTGTAGCCATCAATGTTATGAAGTTAATTTGATCTGAGTCTAATTCTGATATATAGGAGGACTCATCCCAAGTTCTCTTTAGTGCCTTCCTTTCCCTTTACTTCTTTGTCTTGTGTGGTTCCTTTGACTCCTTTAGAAGAGGACATGCTGACTTATAGCGTCTTTTCTTATTACATTCGAAGCATCTGATATTTGCTTTGTTGACTTAATCCTTCTTTCGATTTTTTTTACCCCCTCTTCTAGAAAAATTTCCTTTTTATTATATTTTTTACCATGTTAGAAACTTTTGAAGATAGATCTTCTTCCTTGGTTGATGGTTTAGACTCACACTCTGATTTGGTTTCGACCTTTGGCTTGGACTTGGACTTGAACTTTGATTTTGACTTGACTCCATCAAATTTTTCTACAATCAAAGCTATATCTTTCTCTCATTGATTAATGTTACTTTGCTCATGTGTTCAAACTCACAAAAGAACTCGTCTAATTTAATAAAAGACAAATCCTTAAACATTTTATATGCATCTACCATAGATAGCCATAATGTAGTCCTTGGAAAGTCCTTGAATGTGTACCTAATTAGATCTCAATTTTTTGACTTGCTCTCTAATTGCATGGATGTCATTGCAGATTTCTTTAAAATTTTTGTGGAGTTGGCTCTCTGACTCACTTTCTTTCATTTAAATATTTTACATTTAACTTACCACTAAGTCCTTTTTGGCAGTTCTTGAGTCTGTTGATCCTTCATAAAGTTTGATCAACTTCTCCCATAGCTCAATTGCACTATTGAAGGGTCCAATCTTATTGAGGTTCTCTTGAGTTAGACCGAATTGTAGAGTAGTGGTGGCCCTTGCATTGGCTTGAGCCTTTTTCTTGGTGTCACTTGTCCATGGCTCGAATCCTTCTAGTTCACCATTTGCATCTCTTGGCAAATTAAAATTGACTTTGATAATCATTTAGTTTTCTATCTCATTCATGAGATAGTACTCCATCATATCCTTCCAATTAGCAAAGTCATTGTCATTGAAAAGAGGAGGACGGGAAATATTATAGCCTTCATGCAAAGCCATTAAGATAGAGATTCTCCAAAACTCTTAAAGATCTCAGGCAAGTAGCACAAACATAAATAGTAATAACTGTGTTGATTGTTAGATTAGGTTAGGTGTGGGTTAGGATAGGGTTTAGGTTAGGTTTGGGTTTGGGTTCAATTTAGGCTTGGATTTGGTTTGATTTTGATTAAGAATTAGAATTAGGGTTTAATCCAACTCAAAACATAATCACGACCCTAGATTAGATTCAAATTTAGCTTTGAGTCTGTCAAGTGATTATTTTTAGAATTAGCTTCCAGGCTATGGTGAGGCATAGGGGCTCTTATTAAAGTAGCCACATTCCTTTGATGAAGCTTTTCCAAAATGACATGCCCAAAAAATTTAGTACCAAGTTTTGGTCTAACTAGTCTAGAGTAGGATAAGGTAGCTTTAACTAATTGTTGGTGTTGGAAGCACAACATTTAATTCAAAGTTTCAATGTATGACTAAGGTTAAAGTTAGGTTTGTTGAGATCTAACGGATTGTTGTCAAGTGTGTAAGAGAAAATATCTTGACAAGAGAAAAAGTCATAGCAAGTGAAGCTAGGCAATGGAAAAGTCCTAGCAAGTGATGTTAGGCCATGGAAAAGTCCTAGTGAGTGAAGCTAGGCAATGAAAAAGTCCTAGCGAGTGACATTAGGCTGTGGAAAATTCCTAGCGAGTGAAGCTAGGTGATGAAGTCTTGGTTGGGAATCAAGCAGGAGCTAAGTCTTGGTTGAAAATCAAGAAAACAAGTCCAAGTGTGTGCAATCAGCTGAGCAAACAAGTCTAAGTGTGTGGAATCAGCTAGGAGCTGATTGCTTGGCAAACAAAGTACAAGTGGAAGTAGCTGGGAGTTGTGGCTTGGCAACCCAAACTAGATGGGTCAAAATCTAGTCAACTAAGTGCGAGTACTTTATATTCTATATCCTACTTATTACGTATAAAAACTGTAGGAAAGCAAACTTCGACGGTTTTTGACTACCGGAAGGAGTCCGGGGCGACTAGCTGGTGATAACTCTCAGCGGGTGAAGTCGGAGGGTCTAGGCAACCATAAAAGATTTTAGTTGATCGAGAAATGAAGTTATCAGCAACCTAGCGAGTCAGGTCAAGATCATATTTGACCCCTTTACAGGTGACCATAGCGCTTCCAGTCAACCGGGTAGCTCATTTAATGTTATCTACCAAATAGAAGTTGTACCCACATCACCAAGATTTAGGCGACCAGGGAGGCTCCAGTTGACCGAGATGTGCACATCAGCAACAAAGAGGTGCTATATAAGGACCTTGAGGCAGAGCTTTCAAATCACTCATTCATTCTATATCTTTCTCTATGCTCGTGCTCTAGTGCTCTCGTGATCTCTATGTTGCAACTTCGACACGCTACAAGCCAGGCTTCATTTTATAATCCGCAATATTTAAGGTAAATTTCATATTTGTTGTGTTGCCTAATTATTGATACTGTGCTTAATTTTTTAATTCTTTTTTTGTAAGTTTTCTCAACCTAGAAGAAATTTAGAAATAAAAATTATATTTTTATTATTGCTGTGTGTGTCTATTTTCTACCTTAATTTAATTATGCTTAACTTACATTTTTGATAAATTGTTAAATTAATATTTATTTTTTGCTATACTATTAATCTGTTTATTTGTTATTTCTTTAATTATCAGTTCCTAGAATTCATAATGCTATTCACCCCCCCCCCTCAAAGTCAGGTTGAGTCGATAGTACTCTAGAAAGTTTGGATAGGTACATGTCTAGGCTAGGTAAGGAGTACTCTACTTGGTGCATCTAGTCAAGTGGAACTAGCTGAAACTACCTCACCTTACTCTGAACCAGTAAGATCAAGGAGTTGTATTAAAGTTGATTTAGCTCTAGATTCTTAAGTTAGCTTTGTCTTAGGAAGTGGTAGTTGTTCTGATATTCAAGAGGACCCTTGAGCCTCGCCACTACCTGGAAGGTAACTTCGAGAACTCTTTCTCAGTTAGCCCAAAGCAAAACCTGAATCTGACATAAGACGAACTTTGTGCTTTGAGTCAAAACAAACAAATCAAATCAATTAATAACCCGAACCTAGCCCAAACCCAAATTCAGCCCTAACTACAACCAAACCAAACAAATAACCTATCCTAGACCTTAATACAACTTGAATAAATTTTTGTGTTAGAAATGTCTTTACAGGAAGGATTCAGCACAACTCGTCCTCCTCTCTTTAATGGCAATACTTTTTCTTATTGGAAAACATGATGGAATACTACCATATGAATGAGATTGAAAATTATCTAATAGTAAAGGAAGTCTTTGAACTGCCTATAAATGATAATGGTCAGTCAGGCTCTACTACAACTGGACAAGTGAAAATAAAAGAAAGGATCAAGCCAATGCTAGAGTTATAACTACACTATAGTGCCGGCTAACTCAGGAACAATTGACTAAAGTTAGATCTTTTAGTAGCGCTAAGCAACATTTGAAAAACTAATTGAATTACATGAAAGCTCAACTTACTCACGGATTGCTAAAAAGGATCTTCTATTAAGCTAGCTTCAAAATATCCAAATGAAAGAAGGTGAAACTGTAAGTCAGCTCCATAGCCACTTTAAAAAATAATCCTAAATGACATCTATGCAATCGACGAACAAGTCGAAAATCATGACTTGATCAGGTATGCACTTAAGTCTTTTCCTAGGACCACCTTGTAGGCATCAATGGTTCATGCTTACAAAGTATCCAAGGATCTTTTTCTATCATTAAATTAGATAAATTTTTTGTGATTTTGAACTTCATGAATAGACTAATCTTGATCAAAAGGAAAAGGCAATAACTTTAATTGCAAGTAAATCCAAGACAAAATCCAAACCAAAAGAAGAGACCGAATCAGAATCTGAGTGTAAATCAACAACTACAAAGATGATCTATATTTAGAAGTTGCACATTTTGTTAAAAGGATCATCCAACAAAGGAAACTCACTTAGAGATTCGTGAAAAAAAGAGATTTTGAACAAAGACTTAGCCAATGTTTGATGCTTCAAATGCAACAAGAAGAGACATTTCAAAATCGACTATCCACTATTAAAGGAGAAAGAAAAAAAGCCAAAAAAGAGGAGGAAGAAGAAGAATGCACTAAAAGTAACTTGGGATGAGTCATCATCGAAATCTAAATCATACTCAAACCATGTAAACATTCTAGCATTGATGACGATCCAAGAAGCATCAAGCTCAAAGTCCGAATCAAACTACAACTCAGCATCATATTCAAGTCAAGTCAGCAACTCAGATAAGTCAACTAACATGATAACAAACCCTCTAATTGAAAAGTTATATGCTACTGTTGCTTATCTGACTAAGACCCTAGCTAAATACAAGTCTAAAGTTAAGACTTTACTTGAGGAGGTCAAAGACCTTAAGGAAAAGCTAACTTAGACTCATTGACTCAGGTTAGTCAAGTTGGAACCTCAACTCAGGTGTCAAAGGTTGAGGAAGAGAATTCTAACTTGAAAAACCAAGTTAGTGAGTTAAAGTTAACGATGAGCAAGTTCACATTTAAGTCTAAGTATTTAAACATGATGATTGAATCTAGACGAGCTACATACAACAAGACTGTACATAGATTTAACTCAGATCAAAATCATGTTTCTTACCTTAGTCAAAAGACATGCTAAAAATAAGATGGCTTGGGTTTCCAAGTCATACTTAGTCAATCAAGTAGGAAATAAATATTTCTGGGTGCCCAAACAACATATACATGTGATAAATGCTAATATTTCCTATGTTATCCAATTGCTAAATTGAAATCTATTAAAGCTTCAACTTAGGAGTAGCTATCTCTTAGATCTCTTAGACTAGGATTGACTAAGACCATGCTTACATCTTATTTTTCAAAATTAAATATTTTTCAAATCATATTTGCATTATTTGTTTCAAAATTATATAGTTTTTAAACTTGCTTTACTATTCTTTGCTTTATTCATATTTATTGCAAAATGGACTTAGCCTAGGCCCTACCGTAGACTGCATGCTCCTATAGATTTAGATAGCCAGCATCTCACAAACATCTAAGGAATCACTTATTTGTGTTTGTGAAATATAGAAATGCGTGAGATGCTTAGGACTATGGCCTTGATTCCAGAATGCTTATATCTATGACTTAATCATATGATTATCCCACTTATCTTATTTGGCTGATATTGTTTCTGTTCGTTTTACAATTTAACCCATTTTTTATATATGAAAAAGTGGGAGAAAAATTAAATTCAGGGGGAGGTATGATTAAGAGAGAGTTAAAATTATATTTATAAATTCATGTATGATTGCACCTAATCTTATTTTCATTTTCATACATTAAATATAAATTTCAATCATTTATTAATTATGATTTTACTAACTTTAACTTAATTTTCACACTATCAAAAAGGGGGAGATTGTTAGTGCTAGGAGAACAACATTTAATCCAAGGTTTTGATGTATGACTAAGTTTAAAGTTAGGTTTGTTGAGATCTAACGGATCATTGTCAAGTGTGCAGAAGCATGTTTCTTGACAAGAGGAAAAGTCTTCGTGAGTGAAGCTAGGCTGTGGTAAAGTCTGAATGAGTGAAGCTAGGTGATGAAGTCCTAGTTGGGAATCAAGCAGGAGCTAAGTCTTGGTTGGAAATCAAGCAAACAAGTCCAAGTGTGTGTAATCAAATGGGAACTGATTGCTTGGCAAACAAAGTTCAAGTGGAAGCAGTTAGGAGTTGTGGCTTGGCAACTCAAACTAGATGGATCAAAATCTAGTCAAGTAAGTGAATGTAACTTTATATTCTATATCCTACTCATTACATGTAACAACTATAGGGAAGCAAAGTTTGACGGTTTCAGACAACCAAAAGGAGTTTGGGGTGACTGGTTGGTGATAACTCTTAGCGAGTGAAGTCGGAGGGTTTAAGCGATCATATCTGGTTTGGGGCGATCAGAGCATATGGGCGACCAGAGCGTATGGGCGATCGTAGAAGCTTTAAGGTGATCGAGAGATGAAGTTATCAACAACTCGAGAGAGTTGGGTCAAGATCAAATTTAACCCCTCTACAAGCGATTGGAGGGCTTCTAGTCGACCAGGTAGCATAGTTAACATCATCTATTAGATAGAAGTTACATCCACGTCAGCATGATTCAGGAAATCAAGAAGGCTCCAGTCGATTGGGATGTGCCACATCAACAATAGAGAGAGGCTATATATGGGCTTCGAGGCAGAGCTTCCAAATCACTCATTCATTCGATATCTTTCTCTATGCTCATGCTCTAGTGCTCTCATGATCTCTGTGCTGCGACTTTGACAAGCTACAACCCGAGCTTCATTTTTGATCGACAACATTAGAAATTTAGAAATCATATTTTTATTATTACCACGTGTGTTTATTTTCTTCCTTGATTTAACTTTGCTTAACTTACATTTCTCATTTAACTGATAAACTGTTAGATTAATATTTATTTCCATCATGCTATTACTCTGTTTATTTGTTATTTCTTTAATTATCAATTCATAAATTTTGTAACGCTATTCACCCTCCCTCTAGCATCGAGTTCGATCATACACTAGTTTCACTCAGTTAATTGAACCAAGTAGGATTTTTCCAATTATCTAGTCTAGACATGCATTAAAAGAGTTTTCTAACATACTCTCAGCTCAATCCACTCTAATATCAATTGTAGGATTGCGAGCACACTAGAGTGGCATGAATAGTGAGTTGAAATTTTTATATGATAGAAATTAATAATCAAAGTAATAAAACAAATATAGTGAAAATAAACTAAATATGTGAATTGTAATGGAAGTACCTACTCCATGGTGTAAGATCCATTAGGTGGATCACTCCTGAAATATCTCTACTAATTCTCTTTTTTTCAAAACTTTTCTGGAGGTGGAAAAATCTTTTACAAGTTAAGATAATTAATAGAACAAATAATAACAAATAAAAGGAATTTGGCAACAATTAAGAATACCATATGAAGAGCGATGTTGCCTATGGAACTTAAAAGATCAGAGCATTTATGAGCAACATAACGATAGGAAGATATCGAGTGTGTATATTACTTTTTGTATCTGGAGAAAGAGCCCTCTGACCTTCCTTTTATAGATGACTATCAACTACTGATGTGACACTTTTTTTAATCACTTGGAAACTCTTCCTCCTAAACCATGCTAACCCAACAGCTGATTCAATCCACTTCAAGTTCAAAACTGACTAGCGCGGTGACTTCTAGTCACCTGGATGACTTACATGCGCCTAGAGCTTAGTCAAACTTATCCCTTGATTGCATCCATTGGATCACCTAGATCTGGACTTCGATTCGCCTAGTAGGCTTCTCTATTTCCAAGACATTAACATTAAGGTCACCCTAACCTTTCTGATCACTTGGAAGTTTGGTCAGAACAAATCTCATGCTTAACTTGGTCTGATCAACCTGATCACAACTTCAAGTCGCCTGAACAACTTTCAATCGCCTAGAACCTCAAGTCACATTGATCTACTTCATGCACTACAATGTTAGTCCAAAAGCATGTATTTACATTTGGACAGCAATTGTTGTCCACCTTGACTTTGAAACACAAGGTGGTTTCTCTATTAGCCTTGCACCTCGATATTAAAACTACCCTCAACCATAGCAAGATGAAGCACTTATCACTAGTTTTTGTGTTAAAAAGTCTCTCATGTCTTACCTACCTTGTACCTTCAAGACTTATTGTTGGGGTTGCAAGGTTGCAAACAAAGTTTAACATTGAAAACACATGGGAAAGATCATGGACTTATAAGGGAAAGATATCTCCATTAGTGTGAGACCTTTTGGGTAGAGCCCAAGAACAAAACCATGAGGGCTTAGATCCAAAGTGGACAATATCATATCATTGTGGAGATATCTAAATTCCTTCGGTCCTAACAATTGGTATCAGAGCCCGAACTGCAAGAATGTCTAATCGCCGACTGTGCACAAGAGCTATGGTCTAATCAAACCATGTGAGTAGAGTATTGACCTCGAACAAAGAAAGTAGGAGCTCCCATGTCCGGATCAAGAGGACCACACACCGGGTAGAAAGTTCTAATTGCGGCTAGGCAAAGAAGTCCTAGTAGGTAGGGTGGACCGAGGGGTAGGAAGATCTTGTGGGTCGAGGATCGGACGGGGGCCCCTGTGGTCCTTCATTTGAGGGCGGATTGTTGGGGTTGCAAACAAAGTCCTACATTGAAAACACATGGGAAAGATCATGGACTTATAAAGGAAAGATATCTCCATTAGTATGAGACCTTTTGGGTAAAGCCCAAAAATAAAATCATGAGAGCATAGACCCAAGTGGACAATATCATATTATTGTGGAGATATCTTAATTCCTTCGGTCCTAACACTTATTACCTTGCCCAGTGTCTGGTCCAACTATTTGCTGACTCATTTAGACTTTCGTTGCTTTTGATGTCTGGTCACCTAACCCATCAAAGTTTGGTCACCTGTCCTACTTGCTAGACATCTAGTCTCCCTAACCCATCTGGACTTCTCATACCTAGTATTTTTGTAAAGTTTTGGTCACCTGTTCAGCTTAGTGTCAAGTTTCGTTGAAAATCTACTGAAAAGACATGGTCATGCCTTGGAGGCACGGCTTGACCGTGAATCATGCTGGAGTTTTTGGCTAAAGAAGCATGGTCATGCCTTGGAGGCACGACCTTGCTCTGGCTGAAAAAGGTAGGTCGTGCCTGTGAGGCACGGTCATGCTTGGCTAATTCCCCTCCAAGCTTGCTCCAATGTCCATTTTGCTCTAAATTGTGTCCTGCCAATCAAAATCCGAAAAGAGTAGATCTCTAAACCAAAGTAGTAAAAGTAGTCACATAACAATGAAATAGGGCACAATAGAGTAGATCATGCTCATGAAATATAAGTAAATGTGCAACAAACTGTAGGATCGAAAAGTGAGCTAAAGGGGGGAGTGAATAGCGTATATCTCTTTTTCACTCTTTTCGTAAAACTCGAATACGTAGCGACATAAAAAGAAATAGAAAGAAGAACAAGGCAAAACAAAATGTGGCACATTTGTTTTTACTTGGTTCACTGCCCGACGACGGCTAGTCCAAGGCCCGAACCCAAATGAGTGTATTCGATGGAAATCCACTATTAGTTCAAATAATACAAGAATATTAAATGACAGTACAATTAACTAAATTTAAAGTATACCAATGACTTTGAGGTGTAAAACTAGAGCGTAGTCGTTGGAGCAGAGTTTCAGTGTTGTAACAGCTTATCGGAGCAGCGCAGGAATCATATTGGCATAAAGAATGGATAATCCAAGCTACTGATTGAATAGTTCTTTTATAATTTTATCCAGGCGCCTCTATTCCCTTTGAAGTGCCTCTATCTGAAGTGATTCAATCCAGATCCGAGTTTGATAGACCTTATCCTCTTCTAGGCGCTTCAATCCCTTTATGGTGCTTGGTTGCTGATGTGCATCGACCAACCAGAGGCTACCACCTCATCCTACTTCGCGCTGAGGTCATTAAGGTGCCTCAATCCCTTTGAGGTGCTTGGTTAGGCTTGAGGCGCCTGGATCCTTCCAAGCGCCATGTTCAGTAATTTTCAGGTTTCAACTTCTACATCACATTTTTAGCACAGACAAAATATATAACATAATAAATAATGTTTGATAGTCTCGAGACTGTCCGATTCTAACTTTTGGGTTTCTCGTGAAACCCTAGGTCAAACCAAAGCCTACTATTCCCTCAACGGGGAACGCGTCCTCACCTACTCCTCTTAGAAGAGTTTACCTATTTCCAAACATCTAGACCTCTAGACTATTTGTACTTTCGCTCAGCATCCGATCTTGACCTCCAGGTCTTTTCACTAGATGTCCAATCCTCGACCCGCCTAAACTTCTTCCTGGTGTCCTCGACCACTAGGGCTTTCCACCTAGTCTCCTCGACCCATAGGACTTATGCCTGATATCCTCGATTTGCCAAGACTTCTGCCCAGTCCCCCGAACCAAGACTTCGTTACCCAATCTCCCTGATCAGGTATTCTTCCCCAGTCTCAACTCGGACTTTCAGCTTGCCTAAGTTCCCTTAGGACATTTTGCTTTAGCTTCATGCACACTCAGTTAGACTCATTAGATAACACCAAACCTTAACTTTGAACCTTTATCATCTATCAAAACATAGGTTTGATTAGCTGGTGCATCCAACACTAATAATCTCCCCCCTTTTGATTTATGGCAACCTAGTTCAAAGTTAAGTAAATATATTTTGCAAATAAAAAATTTAATGCATAAACAACTTTAAGTAAAGAGATAACCAAAGAAAAAATTTACATAAAAACATAAATAGGTTGCTCCTCCTTAATTGTTACTCTCTCCCTGAAGTTAAGGTCTTAGATATTCTTAACTTTCCTTAACTTTTAACACTTCTTTTTATCTCTCTCCCTTTGACATATTTCAAAAAGAACAGGGAGTTCAAGTTTCTTAAAAGTATTTTTCAAAAATAATTATAAGTATTTTTTTCAAACAGAAATGCTTTAAAAAATTTTAGAAATGCTTTTAAGCATTTTTTCAAAAAACAATTGCAAGTATTTTTTAAAATTGGAAATAATTTTAAAGCATTTTCAAAATTACTTTTGAAGTAGAATTTTCAAAATCGTTTTCAAGTAGAATTTCCAAAAATATTTTTTGAAAGTATTTTCAAATAGATTTTTCAAAAATATTTAAAAGTATTTTCCAAAAAGAATTTTCAAAAATATTTACAGGTATTTTTCCAAACAAATGTTTCAAACAAAATTTCAAAAATATTTACAAGTATTTTCCAAACAATTTTTTCAAACAAAAAAAAATAGTTTTCATGTATTTTTCAAAAATAAAATTTTGAAAAATATTCTTCAACCAAAGTTTTCAAAAATATTTTCTAAATCATTTTTCAAAAATAAATTTTTAAAAGATTTTTCAAGTATTTTTCAAACAAAACAAATAAAATTTTCAAAGTAAAGAATTTTCAAACATGCTCCCCTGAATTAAAACTCTCTTTGGAGATTTTGAAAGTATATTTTGAAAATCTATATATTTTGAAGAAAAAGAAAGAAAAAATATTTTTGAAAACATTCAACTTTAACTTTGAAAATAGGCATTTGGAAAACTTTTCCAAAAGAAGTTGATTATTGAAAAACATATTTTATGTCATGCTCCCGAGAGTATACTTATTCGACGAAAATCGGGTAGCACCTCCCCTATATGGCTGATAATATCATGAATACATAATCACAAAATAGATAAAGAAATATATCTCACACGGGTATTCACATCCACGCAGTGTATTTTATGATAAAACATACCCTAGACGTGTATTGCACAACCATACAGTGTAATAAATAAGAAAATAAATAGTAAAGATGGTCAATACGACCAGAAAACCAAAAACTTACTATTGCAAGTCGGCCCGTCTTACGATATCAAGTACACGATTAGAAATGAAATCAAAATCCAGATACAAATCCATTAATACAATATGAATGAATTAAATAGACACGGAAGCTAAAACAAACCAACTTAATACGGAAATAAATCCGGAGCTCGATGTGAGAGGGACG
Organism: Hedychium gardnerianum; assembly: GCA_038050645.1. Classification (NCBI taxonomy): domain Eukaryota; kingdom Viridiplantae; phylum Streptophyta; class Magnoliopsida; order Zingiberales; family Zingiberaceae; genus Hedychium; species Hedychium gardnerianum. Next base: position 11,610,727 of record JBBUKS010000113.1, on the reverse strand, counting down.
GCGCGGGCAGATATCCTTAAAGTGACCCAATCATAATCTTGCTAACAAGGAAAACAACAATAGAAGTATGGGTGGTTAGTACAAAAGAATACTTAGCAAGTATAAGACAGATAGTGCATGATAATATAGATATGGAAACAAAGGTATACAGTCTTGAATAGGAGAAATACTAACCTGATCAAAGGAACAGTAATAGTAGAAATAACTTAAAACAAGTCTGATCCACTAGGTGTGAAATAGTGGTCGAAAAATAATATATAATCTGAAGCAGTACTACTCAATACTCAGTAGCATAAATCCTCTAAAAGCAGGAAAAACACAACAAATGTATCAAGTCACCATACAAGGTCAACAAACGTCCAACCGTGCATAAATCCACAACAATAATGTACATGCAAATGCAAATGCATATGCAATGCAAAGTCACTCCTACTCACTGTTGGTGTAGTTTGCACTAATAGTATAACCTTAAGTTTTGATGTATGACAACAGGTTAAAGTTAGAATGTTGTTGTTTTAATCCGTTGAGCTAAGTGTGTAGGGTTGACTAACTTGACGGATCTAGAGGACCAGACACCAGGCAGAAGTCCAGATGTGCGATTCTGACAGGAAATCTAGCTGGATAAAGAGGATCAGACAGTTGGCGGGAAGTCCAATCGGGTCAGGGAGGACCAAACGATTGACTGAAGTCCGAATGTGCGATTATGACAGGAAGACCTGGTGGGTCGGAGATCAGACGTCGAAGAGGTTACTCGGTAAATGGTAAGTGAGGTAAGAAACTTGAGAAGCGAATCCAGTGAGGACGGGTCCCCAGTAGAGACTTAGGCGGAGGTCCAACTTAGGTCAAAAGTGGAAACCTAAGTTGAGACCATGATTAAATCCTGGTCGTGGTAAGACAGAATTTAATTCATACTTATATTATCTAACTCTTTTGTTGCATGTATTTGTACTAATGTATTTTGCAGAAGTTGAACAAAAAGTAAGCTTCGGATGAACAGTGTTTGGCGTGCTGGAGGCGCTTCAGCACTGTTGACCCGCGAGCTGATGGAGCCACCCTGGAGAGCTTGGAGGTGCCTTAGAGGAGATAAACAACGACGATCTCGAATCTGATAACCCTCAATAGAGGCGCCCCGGAGTGTTGGAGGCGCCCCCAATGGGCTATAAGAGAACATCTCGACCAGCAGCCAAGGACAACTCTCACAAGTGCTGTCTCAACTTCATACTGCTGTTTCGGAGCTCCAAAATTGTTGTACTATAACTCTGCTGTACCAAACTGACGCCGAATTCCCTCCTTGCAGTAGAGTCGTCATTGGGTAATGAAGTATTGATTTTTATTTATTTATTGTTACCTTCACATAAGAGAAGCGTAGACTTGTTACACTCTCTTATTTAATATTCTGTACTCGATTGCTCTTCCGGAGGTTTTCCAAAAGAGAATTAGTGGATTGCCCGTCGGAAACGTCCCAAGGGGGCATGGGCCTTGGAGTAGTAGTCCGCAGGGGCTGCGAACCAAGTAAACCGACCGTGTTCTCTATTTTCTCTCTCTGTATTTTTATTTTAGACGTATTTGTTTTTTCGCTGCACGCTTGAATTTTCGACGAGATTTCAAAATTATAAAAGAAAAGATTTTAAAACACGTGATTCACCCCCCCTCTCACGTGCACTCGATCCTAGACAAAGTTTCTCAGAGTTGGAACTAATAGAACGAGGACAAACAAAGCGAGGGATTTTGGTATCCATGGTTGCTTAGTCCTCCATTATGGAACAAATTAAAAAAGCATAGACTAGTGATCAACATCTGTGGTATCTGTGTAGCAGAGTGGTTTTAGGACAATAGGTAGAGTTTTCTTGTTATGAGAATGATATCCTGTATTTTTGAGGAAGAATATGTGTACCTGAGTCACACCTAGTTAAAGAGGACTTACTTCAGGAGGCACATCGATCCAGATTCATGATCCATTCGGGTGGTACCCGAATGTATAAAGACTTAAAAATGCTCTTACTAGTGGAATCACATGAAAAAGGACATAGCGGATTTCGTGGCTCGATGTCTAATATGTCAACAAGTGAAGGCTAAGCATTAGAGACCAGCAGGGTTGCTTCAGAGGATTCTGATACTAGAATCAAAGTGAGAACATATCACTATGGACTTCGTGTTATGGTTACCCGAACATGGAAAGGACATGATGAGATTTGGGTAATCGTTGATCGATTAACCAAATCTGCATATTTTTCTATCGATCCGTAAGATGAACTCTTTAGATCGCCTGACAGAGTTGGTCTGTAGAGAGATTACCATACTTCACGGTATACCTTTGAGTATTATATTAGATAGAGATCCACGCTTCACTTCACGATTCTGGTAGAGTCTCCAGCAGACCCTTGGGTACAGAACTTCGTTTCAGTACAACCTTTCAGCCACAGACTGATGGATAGTTAGAGCGCACTATGTAGACACTTGAGGATTTATTGAGAGCATGTTTTATGGATTTTGGAGGCAGTTGGGAAGATCATTTTCACTTAGTAGAGTTTGCATACAATAATAGTTATCATTCAGCTATTCAGATAGCGTCGTTTGAGGCTTTGTATGGCAGAGCTTGTCGATCTCCTACCTTATGAGAAGAGGTCAGCGAACCATAGATGTTGGGGCCACAGACCATTCAACATGATGTAGAGTTGATACGTATTATTAGACGGAGGATGTTAGAGGCTCAAGATCGACAAAAGAGTTATGCAAACCGGAGGCGGAGACATCTGGAGTTTTCCGTAGATGATCATGTGTTTCTATGAGTTTCACCCACTAAAGGAGTTAAAAGATTTGGTCTAAAGGGAAAATTAGTTCCTCGTTACATTAGATCCTTTCAGATACTGGAGAGGATGGGTGAGGTAGCTTATTGGTTGACACTACTACCGACCCTTGTGGGTGTGCATAATGTGTTTCATGTATCCATGCTGAGAAAGTACGTGCTAGATCCTACTCACATTTTGAGGGACGTGTCGATCCCACTCCAACCTAATGCTACTTATAAGGAGGTTCTTGTGCGGATTCTGGATCACAAGGAGCGCCAGTTGCATAACAAAATCATCTGACTCGTCATAGTTGGATGGCAGTATCATACTAATGAGGAGATAACTTGGGAGCTTGAGGATAAGATCCGAGCTCGATACCCACACTTGTTCACTTAAGGTGCGTAACATTTTCTTCAGTATTTAAACTGATTGATTATGCTATTGTTGATTATCGCACCTAAGTAGTAAATTTGGGTATCAAATTTTTATTAGTGGGGGAGAATATTAAATATAATAAAAAATTAAAATAATAAGTGTTATTAGAGGCATAACCCTATAGAATTTTCTAAGAATTTTTTGGGATTTAAATCGAGTTTATTTGACATCATTTATGGGGATCAATTTATTAGGCTTTAAAGGGGCCTATTTGGAATATCAATTAAGTTGGGAGTTGATTGATTTCATTAACCTAAGGTTTAAATAGAAAACCTAAGTTAAAATTTTCTTATTTCATTTCTTCTCCCACAATCCCCCGACTCCTCTCCCCCTCACTCGATCGACAACCACTTCCTCGAGACCGTGCGACCGCCGGCATCGCCCCCGACTCCATCGCCGCCGCTAGTCATCATCGGCCACCACAACTAGCCCACGGCCAGGCAGCAACCAGAGAGGCTAGGCCCCGATCCTTCCTCTTCTCACTAGAGTAGCCACTGCTCTTCCAGATCTGGTTGTCGTCGGCCATCTAGGTCAAATTCGTCATTGACCACTCCTGCCTCGACTAGAACTAGGTCAAATCTGATTCCCGATTTCCTTTTCTATCCTCTTCATCGCCGCCCCCTCCATTTCGTGTGAGGCCAGTCGGTGACTTCCTCCTCCTCGCCATCTTCTTCGTCCCTGCCTCTGCCTCCCCTGCTTTGCGTAGGCGCAATGGGAGCCGTCAGCAAATGGAGTCTCACGCTACTCACCATTGCTGACCCCAGAGATTTGGGACTATGCAAGGTTCATATCCATTGCCAACAAATGCAGGGTCTTGTTGCTCGGTGATGTGGCTCACATCAGTGACCTTGTAGCTGTTGAGGAAACTACTGATCCTTTTGACTACTGTGATTGTGGTGACTACCACCACCCACAAAGGTCTCAAAGGCCCTAGGTCTGGTATGATCTTCTATAGGAAAGGCCCAAAGCCTCTAAAGAAGGGGCAACCAGAAGATGTTGTGTATGATTTTGAAGACAAGATCAACTTTGCAATCTTTCTAGCTCTCCAAGGTGGCTCTCACAATCATCCAATTTCTGCCTTGGCTGTGGTTATGAAGTAGGCAATGACACTTGGTTTTAAGGCCTATGCCAAGCAGGTCAGGGCCAAGGCTATTGCTCTTGGGAACTATTTGATGAGCAAGGATTACAAACTTCTCACTGATGGAATCGAGATTCACCTTGTTCTATGGGATTTGAGACCTCTTTTCTTGATTGAAATAGAGTTGAAAGGCTTTATGATATTTGCAATATTACTATCAATGAGAATGCAATTTTTGGCAACAATAGTGCACTAGCTTCTGGTGGTGTTCGTATTAGACTTTGATTCGAGGTAGCCCACCTCCGGAGAAGAAGGAGGAGCTATAGGGTAACGAAACTCCCTTATTTCCAAAGCTTTGTTCATTAAACTCCTTGGGGAAATTTAGCTCAAAAATGTGAAGGAAGCGTGGGATGTTTAAGTTGATCTAACTAGGATTTTATGTAGTAATGAGTTGGTTTAGTTATTTGAATCTATGGTAGAATTAGTTGTAATTTGTGTTCTACGTTGTAGGATTCTGATTTTAAAGCAGACTCACGGACGTGAATACATCCAATACGATCTACATTGAGGCGAGTACTTTTAACCTTGTCTTTGGTAGTTTATTTACCTTAGTGCATGTTTGATACCATGATTAGGAATTATTTTTTTTACCTTGACTCTCTTTGCTTTATTACCTGAGTTTGATACTTGTCTTCTTGTACCTAGAGATGATCTGTTTATGTCTATGTAGTCTTCATATGTTCATATACTAGTCCACTGTGTATCTTGCCATGTAGTTGTAAGCACGCATGTGGCGTGTGTTTAGAATATTTATCCTGTGTATTGTTACATGCATTTATGTTTTGTATATGTGGACACGTGTGTGACATGTACCTTACCTGTTTAGCATTGTTGTATGCACATGTGAACACGTGGGTGACGTGTAATGTATGTGATATGACATGTTAGAGGTTATAGCTCATCTATGATTTGTAGTGCATAAACTTGTGTGTGACGTGTATTATAATTGATCTGTTTTAACTAGCTGTGATCTTGTACATTGCATTGATATGTATATACGAGGATGAGATTATTTATATCCCCCTTGTCATGTTGTTGCATGCAGACCAGCGATCACTTCTCCCTTCGGGTGTGAGAGCATCATAGTCATGCTATTGCTTGCTTATTGCTTGACTATATGCATCCGGTCTATGGATGAGTTGAGATTTCCCCTCCCAGATAAGGATTGTATATCCTGGGCTGCCCACAAGGCTATTGTGGTAGAGAGTTTCTCATGTAGCTCATAGATAGATAGTTACATCCTGTCTGCCCACGAGGTTACCGTGGTAGAGCGTTTCTCATGCAGACAGGAATCCTGACATTTCAAACTGCCCATAAGGCTACCGTGGCAGAGCGTTTCTCATGCAGTCCATAGCTGATGAGCTAGGTGTCTTGGTCATCTTCATACCTTGTGGTGGAGCATTGCTCTCATATATGATGATTTATTATAGTGGAGCGTTGTTCCCACATATGTTGATTGTATTCTAATACTTGCACTGGTACATGCATATGAGATGTTGTACCCATGATATTCATTACTTATGACTACTCATGACTTTATGTGCAGTTGAGTAGGGTGATGGTGTAGTACATGCATTCATGTGTACTTCTGGTTGGTAACTATAATTTTCTTTAAGACTGTATATCTTTGAATTTCCTTACTGTTTAGATATCATGCACTATCTTTCTTATACCCGCTGAGTATTTCTTTTGCACTCACTATCCCTTGCTTTTCATTTTATCCCTAGGATAGCAGGTATATGTTGATTGGGTCGCTTGGAGGATTATATCTGTATCATCCCATTCACATCGAGTGTTGGTTATCAGTTTCGTTTTGGTTTGTTTTGCTTCCGCATTTGCTTATTGAATTTGTGTTGTAATAATTGACTTGTATTCGGACTTTTTGATTTCCTCTAGTTATGTACTTGGTGTTTTAAGCTATGTCGACACATAGTCGAGTTTTAGATTTTATGTGTGGGGCTGACCCCTTTTATTCTCTATTCTGGTTGATTTTATTATTTACTCTGCGTGGTTGTGTTTGGTTGAGTTTTGTTGACTCATACCATATTATATCTAAGATTGTCACGAGGAGGTATCATCTGTATCGTCGAGCATGTGTACTTTTGCGGTGTGACAGAGTACCTACTTGTTAATTGGTTGGAGCTTTGGACATTTTTATTATTGGTGAATTAGGTTAGGTGAATCAATTGAACGATAAATCAACTTTTTGATCCTCTCTTTCTCTTGCTTCCATCCCTAACACATACGCATAGTTGGTGCTAATATGTAATGCTTGAAACATAGTATATGTGGATGTTGATGGAAACTTTATGAATCATTCTAGTCCATGCAATCGAATTAAACAAGAATAATTTTATATACACATCATGTTATTGTCAAAATTTATAGCATACGATTGCAAAAAGCAGTAATTGCAGAAAATAAAAAATTGAACCTGAATCCAAAGTCGTGGTCGTGGTCTTGATTTTGATTGAAACGCAGAAGACGCAACGGATGAGATCTTCCACTAGGGCAATGACAACGGTTTCTTGAGTTTCTCTCGGATGGGATGAGCAGAGATTCTGAATACTTTAACCTAATAAGGACCACACTCCTTATAAACCCTAGATCCAAAATTCATTAATAACCCATCAATATTAATGGTAACGAGTTAATGGATGCCACACAGACAACCTACATTGAATAACACATAAACCAGCAATGAAGACACCAATTTGATCACATTATTAGATTTGTCCACAACGGCATATCCGTGTGTTATTAATTAACATGTAAGCCCACCAAAATTGGAAAATTAAATCCAATAGATGTTTGCTAGTTACACAATCTAGCTCGGACCTTACTTGAGAAGTTGGCTAGAGGACACCCAGTTGGAAGAAGTTTGTTCAACTAAGTGAGGTAATGAGTTTGATTTGATTGAACTGCCTAAAGTTTGATCAAGTAGGGGGAGTATCAAATTAAGGTCGGACAAATCTATCATAAAATTCATTATTGGTTTGATCAGTTTGATTGAAAGTTGAGAAAATCACTTGAGGTAGATAAGTGGAAGTTCTTTTAGATCTAAATGTGTGAGGTGGAAAAAGGTTAGGTGAGCGAGGTAGAGTGAAGTATATTTGTCTGAAGTGTCAATTGGTTCTCTTACATTACTATGGAATATTGTAGTAGCTCTTCAATACTTCCCTAAAAGTCTGATCTTTTCCATCTGGTATTGACCCATTTAATTTATAGAACTAAAATTGAATCGTTGTCCAACAATAACATGTCAAATGGACAAGATATCAAGTGATTAATCTAGTCTATCTTTATAATGATTTCCAATTGTCGTCTATCGACATACTAGTAAACTTCTCATTAAGCTCATTACACAAAATTAAGATTAAATCTTGTTCCCAATGTTGATCATATGAAAGTAAATGTGTCACCCATCTAAATGTCTTTAAACAGTTTACTTTGTTATATTACTTTATGTTAGCAATAAATTTGTAATCGACCCATTTTGTCTGAAGATTTAAGCATATAATTCAAACTAAAAGCTAAGAAGAACAATAATTATAATTCAAACTAAAAGCTAAGAACATTTTTTGTCTGAAGATGGTCCTACAGTCACATGAAAGTCATTCCCTCATTATCCTGACAGTGAATATGTATGCTACTAAGGTCACAGGGATGCAACCAACCCTAATTGTGAATGAGATTTTACAGGTTGTAGGTCTTCTCTGTCTTCTTGTCTTCACATTTTTCATGCAACTTGAATTATTCAACATTGACTCTTTCTCAAGATCTATCTGCCCATGCTGCCAGAAACACTCCCATGCCAACAATCACAACACAATTAATCTTTAAATTGTTTGGCCTAAAATACTGCTTATATATTTTATACAAGTCCAGCTCAGGTTCGTAAGAGGTTCGCAGAGGGGAAAATTACTTTCCGCGGCAAGAGGTTTAGTTCAGTTTGTCTATTTCGATCTAGACATGTTATGTATGATATTACAGTTGAATCCTTCTCTTTCGAATAAAACTACCTTCAAATTTGACATCATCAAAGCTTTTCTCGGATTTCTAATTCACTTACATATGAATTAGGCCTTTCATTTTAGCTATTCATGATGTCATTTTGAGTGATTTAATCAATCCTTGCACAATTAGCACAGTAGTAACTAATATTAAAGGTAACAAGAGGAGCATGAATGAAATAATGATCTGCATGATAAAATATATAATTAATACTAAAGATAAAAAAAATATATATAATATGAAAATAAAATATTAATCATTGCTCATTGCTCTTAGGTTCAACAATATATTGGGCCTAATAAATATGACTATTTTTCAAACAATTTTCGAGATTTTTTAAGATAATTTTTAATATGATTTTGCATAGTGCTAACTAATTAAGAGTTCAAATTTCTAGAAAAGTGTGCTTGTAGTTTCTTTTCATCCTTTAGTCTCGATTGACAAAGAGGACAAGAGGTTGCTCTATTGTATAAAGTAGATTATCGCCCAAATGAAGAAGTTCATTCCATTTAACACATTGTCATCTCTGTTGATTGAGCAAAATGATACATTTTCAATCATAATACTCATCGATCTATCACAAGAAATAGCAATTATCAATAATTGATTTCTAAGTTGCTACTAAATGCAATTTAATTTAATTTTCACCTCCTAATATTTTCTATGAGTCTAACCCTGTTAGAAAAAACAAGTTCCTTGGCGGTCTACAATCTCATCTTCCCAAGTCCCAACTTTGGCAGAGGCTAACAAGTTGGTACAGGGTTGATTAGCTAGGTAGTTTCTATCAATTGGATCTTATGTGACTCCTAGACCCATTGAGTTGATAACTCTTATTGAATGCATCTAATGTGAATCCCAATTCCCAACCTTTGCCCTACATTTAATCAACCTTTATGAGGCCATCAATGAACCCCAAGTGGTATTTTGATGTGTTGTCAAATAAGTTTAAGTTAAGTCCTTGTTGTGTTTAATATGTATATTTAAGTATACAGAAACTTAGAATAACACATATACTTGATTGGTAAAGAGCATCAGAAACAGTAGAGCATTGGTAGAAGATGTAAGCGAGCGAGAGGGATAGAACAAGAAAGGAGCCGACGGGCTCGGTGCATCCGAGGTACAAGGAGCTGAGGAAGAGTACTTTGGAGGAGCAAGAAAGACGCACGTGAGCGAATCGGAAGGGCTCGGTGCACCCAAGGGATGAAAAGTTAGAAGGAAGACTGTGCAAGGTGACCGAGACGAAGTCCAGACAACTACATGTCCAAGCGACCGAAGTATCACCCAAGCAACAGGAGATGGCGAGCTCAGCGAATTGTCAAGTACAAAGGTTGACCATATTCCAGGCGATCGAAAGCAGTCCAAGCAACCAAAAGTTGATCGATGAGTCATTAAGACCTGTTGTCGAAACATATCAGAACGGCTACGTCAGCAGCCTCCAGGCAATCGGAGATCCTCCAGTCAACTGGAAGGAGCTGAGTCATCCAGAGTCATAATCGAGCCATTGTTGAAGCAGATAAAGCCTGAAGCCGAGTCAACAAAATCCAGTCGATCGGAAGGCTTTCAAGCGACCAGAGGTGCCACACCAGTACAACGATTAAATCAAAATGAAGGCTATAAATAGGACTGAAACTCAAAGAACAAAACAACAACAACACACATTCGAATATTTCTACTTCAATTATGTTATTTCCTTTGTGCTCAATCGTTGTAAAAAGTTTTTCCGCCTCCGGTAAGTTTTCGAAGAGGAGAAAATAGTGGAGCTTTTGTACATAGTTCTTGGACTAGCAACCCAAGGGTTGTAAACCAAATAATTCATCTAGCCTCTCTCTTTTATGTTGTGTATATTTTCGATTAACTTGTGTGTGTCTTTGCTAAGTCATTAGCAATAGAAAGGTGTCTTTAATTTGCAGGTCACTATTCACTCCTCCTCTCTAGTGATCTAAACAATTTCCGCAGCACCAACAAACAAGTTCAACAAATCTAGTAAATTAAGTCAAACTCATCAATCAAGGAACAACTCATAACTTATGACATGAGCATGCCTGAGGAAATATGACCTTGATCAAGACCAACAAGGACTGTCATTTGCAATCATAACTATAAAAAGCAAGTCGGTCTAATATTTATTGGAGGGAGTTCCAAAATGAATATTCTCATACATGTGGGAATCTTACCATTTTCACAACTTTCTTTGAATGATGGTTCAGAGTTTACAAACACCTTTATAAATATATTGCTTTAGTCTAGTCATCTCATCATAATGGTCAATCACAAATGAGACAAGTACCTTAGATGAACCAAGACATAGTCAAGTGGTCTCTATAGTGGGTCACCATAGCCAACTCAATATAGTGGGTATGTTGGTGCAATTATGCATCAAGTGGTTGAGTATAAGTAGCATGATTTTATGTAATTGGCAAAGGATTTAGGTTATATAGGTTCTTATTGTGTTTTCTAATATGAATGTCAAGTGATCAAGTGTACGAACTTGATAGGTAGAGGACTCAACAATCATCGAGAAAGTAAATTTTTGGTTCAAGGATGATCCAACTGGTTGAGAATGAACAAGTGTCAGGTGAAAAGAAGTTCAACTAGTGTTAGAAGATGAAGAGTTGGCAAATGAAGAAGTCTAACAGGCATTGACAGATAAAAAAGTTCAACAAATATTGGTAGAAAAAAAAAATTAAGTGAACCTTAAAAGACAGAGAAGATCAATAGGAGTTGGCAGGGTACTCAAGAAACACAAGTGAAAATGAGAAGCCCCCACAGGCATAGTCGAGTTGGTACGTGGTAGATTATAACATGAGAGCAGGGATCGAATCCCCGAGAGAATAATCCCGGAATTAAATCCCTCCTACCTAGAAAGGTCGCTCAGTTACCATGATTTCCTCTCTTTATCTCGCTATTGGACCGGCGATGAGGGATGCTTAGGATGAATAAATCACCTTTTATCACAAGTGCAAATGAGGAAGATCCGAAAGTGAAGTCTCTTGGAAAATAAAGAAAAATCTAAGATAAAACCTCTTAACAAACAAAAGAAGTTTTAGAAAGGAGAACTCTCGACAGATTGAAGAAAATCCGGAGGCAAGGCTTCTTGACAAGTGAAAATTATAACTTATACTCTTAGTTTTTGTGTAGATTTTCACTTAGGGGTGCACTTGACCAAGAAACAAGTATTTCTATGTTGTAGTCGATGAATTAAGTCTTGAAAAGAAGATTCAATTAACTAAAACTTAAGTTTAGTCAATTGAATAGTCAAGTCAACTTGCTATTTCAACTTGAGTTAAATAAATGGAAATTCAATCGATTAGATTAATATGAGTAAATTAGATAGTCATTCTCTATTTGAATTGAGTCAACTAAAGAGGACGTCATGAGTTAATTGACGAGTATACGTTAGAGGATAAGATCATAGCAACAGTCATCTAAGACGATTGACAGGTATTGAGTTGACTAGATTGAATTTGAGTCGATTGAATATGATTTGAGTTGGATGGAATCACAATCAATCAGAAGATAAGCTTGTGATCTTATTCAGTTAAATTGATTGATAGGTGTCGAACCTACTGGAATATATATGGGTTGATTAGAATAGCATTAAGTCGAGACAATAACTAGCAAAAAAATCTTTTGTGATCAATATTTCAATCTATTAGAGAAAGATTTAAGTCGGCTATAATTAAATAAAACAACTGTATGAAACTCGTTCAAGTTAGGTTTAAAGGCTATAGATAAAGAGGCAAGGGAAGCTCATCCAATAAACATCATGTTCTACTGATTGAAATCCACATTCATTATAGTTTTATAGTCTTTATTGTTATTGTGAAACCCCAAGAACTTAAGATTTATATCCTTAAAATTTTGCAAAGTTTTGGTTTCTTTCTTGCAAGTTTTTCTTTTTGTGCTTTGATTGTTTTATGTTTTATAAAAGAAAAGTTTTTCATACAAGGTTTATCCACCTCTAGAATGAGAAAAGATTATTAGGATTTCACCTAATTAGTCAATAGACCATGAAGTAGAATCAGGGATTCGAACTACATTTAATCATTTTGTTATCATTGTGCTACTTTGGTTTATATATATATATATATATATATATCCGTCTTGCTAACACATGTAGAGGTGGAGAAGTCCAACATGTGTTAGCAAGAAAAAAGTCCAATAGATATTGGCAGAGAAAAGATCTAACAAGTGTTTGGAGAGGAAAAGTTTAGCATGTGTTGTCTAAAGAAAAATACAATAGGTGTTGGCAAGTGAAATTCCTAACAAGTCAATGGAAAAAGAATCTTGAGATATAATAAATTTGGATGTCCTAACCTGTAGTTCCATAACATAATAGCATTGTTCCCTTTCTAAAAAATAAAATAAAAATTAGATTTTGACTTCCTAAATCATATTATGACATTTCCTTTTAAGAGAACTATTCACCTCAAGCAGATAGAGCCCCGAGCATTCTTTAACATTGCCAATCATCTTCCTCAAATTCGAGACCTAAGAGAATTTAGTGACACAATTGTGATCCCAAGTGACTCTACTAATTGATAATAAATTATAATTTAATTGAGGCATTAAAAGGACAGAGTCGAGCGTTACATCTAGAACGTTGCCCATCATCTTCCTTGAATTCAAGACCGAAGAGAATTTAGTGACACAATTGTGATCCCAAGTGACTTTGCTAATTGATAATAAATTGTAATGTAATTGACGCATTAAAAGAACAAAGTTGAGTGTTACATCTTTTGAAACTTTTACTATTTTGTTCTCAATCAATTTGGAAAGTAATCCATTTGCTATATTGACTATTATGTTCTTATGGCATAAATTTGTTAGAGTCTCTCTATCTCTAGTTATGTGGTCTGTGGTCCGAAGCTCCTGAATCTATAATCGAAATCAATTCATCATTTCTAATGCTTAAGGCACTTATAGAATTACCTTTCTGTCTTAAAGATCTAGTCCCAATTTTCAAAGTAGAAATGGTTGCTTGTGATTACTTGATCAATTGCTTCAAAATCTGTAGCTATTCTTTGCTAAAAGGATTGGACTCAGTAGATGATGAACTTTTTTCTTTGATTGTAGTTTTGCCTCAATTTTGTGGGTGAGAGGGCTTCCAATCTATTAGTTTCCTGTGAATTGTGTGGAAGTGGCATATTTCCTTGGTGTAACCAAGTGGGTGTTCACTCCTATGTCGATTGTCAGTGTCTTGATTTTAAGCTCCATGAGCAACCAAGGCAATTTTTCACTTGAGGTGTGGCAACTGAAGTCTCCAAAATTAGGGTTGTAAACAAGTCAAGACAAGTCGAGCTTTGGGGTATCAAATTTGTTTGATAAGATAACCAAGTCGAGCCGAGCTTAAAATGAACCAAGCCTGAAATGATTCTTCAAACTTAGCTTGGTTTATTTTTTATGAATTTGAGCTTGTTTGAAGTTTGACTTGAGTTTGGTTCATTTAGATGTTATTGAGTTCTCAATTCAAGTTTAGCTTGAGTTTGATTCGTTTAGATATTATCAAGCTCTCAATTCAAGCTTGTTTAATTATTTTATTAGTTATTAAGCTTAATAATTCAAACTTAATAATTTATTTTATTTTATTTTTTATTTATTTAGCATGTTGATAAGAATTTTATTAATGAACATGGTTCACGAATATTCACGAATATTATTCATGAATGTTATTCACAAATATTAATAAACTGAACACATGTATTTAAGCTTGTTTGTTTAGTTTAACGAGCTGTTCAATTTTGTTTGTTTAATTAATCTTGTGTATATTGAATGAACATAAACAAGCTTTTACTAAGTCAAATACCGAACTTATTTATAAATGTTTGGCTCATTTATAATCCTATTCAAAATCATCTTTTTCTTGCTTTCTTCTCTCCAAACCTCTAAAATAGCTTCTCAAAGCTTGTGTTGTGGCCTCATCCCAATCCCATGATACACTTTTTCTTTTTAATAATTTGCCTATATTGATTGGACTCTGTATTCAAGCCAATTATATAAATGTTCTTCACACATCAACTTATTGAATTGCCAATAACATGTGAGAGTTTAATATATTATGTCACCATCAAATCTCTTCGTTATAAATCATGTAGAAGCTAGACTTTCTATTTCGAACAACTCTAAGGCATTCTCTTATTTGGATAAGTCTCCTTCATTACTTTCAAGATTTTCATATTCTCCCGTATAGGAGAAACTCCTATCTCGTTGTTTATGGAATTAATTAATCATAATATATAATTATGACATCGAGTGACAAAAGATAAAGTATTCATTTTAGTGTCTTTGTCAATCTCCTAAGATTAATATAAAAGAGTTAAATTACGATGATTAAAAAAGTAAATGAATGTGAGATTAAATTACACGGTGTAAAAATTTACACTCCACCAATATCGAAATTTAATCCCTTGACTTCAAGTGACAAACATCTATATAGTTATCATCTTGCCCGTGGGAGCATATAATTGTGACATCGAGAATGTATTAGAGGGAGATAAATAGTATTTTTTTTAAAACTTATTTTATCTTAATAAACACAAGAATGTATTAGAGGGAGATGAATAATATTTTTTTTAAAACTTATTTTATCTTAATAAATACAGTAGAAAATATGAATAACAGAAATACATAAATAACATAAAAATTTGACATGGTTCACAAATCCCAATGTTGTTACTCCACAACCTAGTGATCCGTTATGCGGATCGATCCCTGAAACAGTCCCTATATTTTCTAAAACTTTTCTCGAGGGGAAAAAACCTTCTATGATGGCACAACAAGTATAACAAAGTAAGTACATAATATCAAATGCAGAAATGCAAGCTAATAAAATGTTACCCAAAAGAAGAACTGCTTGCAAGACTTTGGGACGTGATGGACACTGTCCTAGAGCGAATTTTGGGCACAAGTCACTAGAGAGCTTGTCATGAAGAGCTTGAGATGATGTAACTGATTATTTGAGGGGTCATTGTCAACCACTATATATATATAGGTACTCTTGACAATCTGTCCCTACGGGATGGACTGATGGCTAATACATGGAATGTTATCATCGTGAAGTCTGGGGTCAAATCCTGGCTAGTAGCCAGGTTCCTGTCCTCTCTCATGCACTAGTCATTATTCGGGCTAACTAGATTAGTCCTCATAATTTACCTCCTCCGTGTTGGTCCTGGGACGGACTGGCGGGGGCGCCGGCGCTGGGGGCAAACGTTTCGTCTTTTGCCACCGTACTCTTGACAATCGAAAACCTTTTCGGTCACTCCTAGGTCAGCTATTATCTTCTGCCCATTACAGAGCTCTTATCCTCTGTACAGTCGCCTGAAAGCGCTTTTGATAACCCGAAAATGCTTCTGATAACCCAAAAGCCTACGTGTTAGCCTTCATGGGATAACTCTTGAAATCTCTGATGACCTAGAGCCTTCTCTAATCACTTGGACCCAAATATTATCTATCATGTCATCAATTATCTTGGCCGATGATTTATCCTAGAGTCCAAGTCGTTGGGATTTTCTTTCGATCGTCCAGATCCTCCGATCGCCCTGATTCTACTCTAGTTGTCTGATTAACTTAAATTAATTTCTTGCAACACAAAGTTAAATACAACAAATATATGTCACAATTTATTTCTACAACAATTAAAATTATCATTGACCTTAAGTTCGAAACACTTGTTAATTTCTTAGTCAGTCAACTCTTAACTATAGGATTACCCTCGTCTTAAGGTTAAGATAATCCTCACAGTCTTCTTTCAGAAGATTCTTTCTTGAACTTACCTTACTTTCTTACTTTGTCGAATGTCCAATCCTACCAATCCGTCTGGACTTTCCAGACTTAGTGTTTGGTCTCACCAAGAATTTATCAAAATTTTCCTACTTGATATCCAATCTTGCTAACTCACCAAGAATTTTTCTCTCGGATGTTTGATTCATCAACCCATCTAGTCTTCCTCGGCTTGATGTTTGATCTTCGTGAGTCACTAGGATTTTTTCTATCAAATGACATGTACACACTCAACACACAAGTTAGGTCTCCAATGCCTTTGGAGGGGTTGCTTCTCTGCTACATATGAACATCATCACTAATTAGGACAGTTGAAGATAATTGTCTCATTGAGTTTGTGTCTTGTAATAAGGATTTAACTATTGTCTGATATTCCACTAGAGTTGGAGAGAATAGAATTTTAATAACAAGTGACATCTATGGCCATTCCAAATTTCATTATATATGGATGGTACAGATTGTACGAATGATCAGTATGGGCAATGACCGAGATACTTTATAAATTTGTATGAGAGGTGGTAGGAAGACAATGGAAAGTAGACTCGGGTTAGTAGTTGTTCATTGCCTGCGACAAGAGACACAACTAAAATTTAGAGTGATGGCTAAGGTTTAGAGAGACATCTAGGATTGAATTTGATACCTCATTGGAAATTAAAATTGAATCTCAGTCGACATTGGATCTTGATGATGGTTTAATGTTTATGGGTGTAATGGCGTCAAGGTTATGGCTAGCGTTTAAGAGTCATGCGTATTATTTCATTTGAAGTCATAAATGTATATTATTTTGTATGGAATCACGAGTGGACATATTCTATCTTTACGGGATGATCAGATGATTATTATATGAGATTTTACTATCATTATTTAAAGGATAGTAGTCATCCGTAATTTACCTTCCTTTCTAATAGTGAAGGGTCATCCTGGATGAGGCGCCGATATGACGATTTCACCTTTTGTCATCACGAGTTAACATATTCTAGTGAGGAATTTAATTTTCACCCAATTGGATGGAATAAAAATGATGGAGTAAAAGGATCTCTCATTCATTTAATTTTTCATCCTTATAGTAGTAAGAATATAAAAAATTTAAAATGAATCCTTCACATCTATGTTAATAGATACTTAGTGATATAGTTATTGCAAAATGTGAAATTCGTCATTCCGATGGCTTCCACGATTATCCCACGTTATTGAGAGAGAATAAATCAAATACCGAGTAGGCCTCTACGTGGGAGAGTATTTTTCATATGATTATCAGTTCGATTATGCTCTAATGGCGACACTTAGTGATATAAAGAACCAATGGTGGGTGTTTCCTCATGGGACTCGACAAAGGTAGAGAAATAGTAGTTAATCATTGAGATCAACTACCTTGCAGTGTAGGGCTCAACGAAGGTGGAGAATTAGTGTCACCATTGGAAGAGAGATAATTGTTCAATCAATCATAGCCAACAATGATAAGCATGCGTTGTTAAGTGTGTGCATACATACAAAGAGATATATAATAGGGTAATTTTGAAATTTTGACTATACTTATCATTTGGTGATTTTCAAAAACTTTATAACTAAGTAAGATTTTGTTTTATTTTAAAATTATTTGCAATTTTTAATATTTCTAAAGATAATTGTATAACATTTAACTTTATATGATTATAAATTTTTGAATTCAATTAATTTGTAGAGATATAGATATGTTATGCAAAAAGTTTTGAATAAGAACATACTTATTTTATTTAATGATTTTTGCTAAATTTAATTTATTAAAAATCATTTATTAACTAAATATATTTTTTAATTATGATTTTACATGGATATATGTTTAATTATTATTTATGGAACATATTAAGATGTGTATTAAATAAGAGTATATATGAATGATTACATGTTTTGGTATGGAATGCATTAAATAGCAATAATATATTTATTATTTTCTAAATCGAATAATTTATATAAAATATATAAATAATTAATAATTTAAATTTATTTTTCTAACTTGAGTAATATAATTAATTTTTTTTAAAAAAATACAAAAGCTTTAGATGAATATTCTACTATCCAAGGGCATGCATAGATTTTGTATGATTGCCTATTATACAATGCAACGCAATGCAAAGAAAAATGGCACAACTTGATATAAACATAGAGAAACATATTAACTATTTTTTAAAAAATAATAATAACGTTCCATATAATTTTATTAACACTATTTTATTGTTCGTCTTTTATGCGTCGTTGAAACATCTTTTTATAGTTCACTGTTATTATTTTACATGACTTTCATTATTTTGTCATTTCACAGGAATAAAAGAAAATCAAAAGCAATTTAAAAATGAGATAAACCAACACTAAATTATAGTGGTCATTTTAAAACTTATTTATGAAAATATCTAGAGGAAAACGACAACACTGAAATTACTAAGTGCATTTTTTTTAAAAAAAATATTAGATAAAAAAATTACAAAACAAACAAGTCATGTAAAGCTCCAGTTCATTGGCAGTGCAATATCAAGGCTAACTTTAGCAATCATTGTGAAAACATTATATCAAAATTAAATGACACTTTAGCAATCATTGTGTTCAATTTCTCACCATATTAATTATGAAATTCCATCTTAAAACCATAAACCACTTGTTGGACAAGTCTCATTTTCCATGTTTAACTAACATAATACATCACTTTAAAGGCATTGAGGATTGAATTATTCGAGGTATAGGATGTCAAAAGAATAGCTTTTCCTCATTGAAAGGCATTGGAAGAGAGAAACTGGTCTCAGCTGTGAAACTTTAAAAATGACGAACCACATGATCATACCATAACAAATGATCACATGCTCACTAGATCTACAAAACATCTAAAGCATCCTTAGTTCAGAAGGCATCTTTAGTATAAAGGTGGATTCTAGATGAGTGCCTGAAAGCCCAGTTGTTGCAATTCTCGTAACTTAAATTGTGGATAGTATGCTCCTTCACCTAGCTCCTCGACGTCAATCTGCTGCATTGCCCATGCATACAGTACCGTCTGAATTGTGTCCTGAAAACAAGAGTTGTTTGTGTCACAAGTAATTGCATCACAAGGCAGTTAGGACCTCAGCTTAATGTATCTTAGTAATCCACCTTTTATTTAAATTTTGAAAAATGGTTTTGATAAGAATTGGCTTAATTAATTTTGGAAAACTCATCATCAACAGACGTATAGGAGGATTAGCCTTCGTATACAAATTGATAAGCAATTGAACGTCTATTGATAAGACATTGAACACAACACAATCTGCCCACAATTGGAATGATGAAAAAATTACCTTCCCTCCAGCTGTTATTGAACCTTTGTCTATCACGCACACAGTATATTTGCTGGGTTTGGAACTAGAGAGAATTGAAGCAGAAACAGAAATTAGTTTGTCCTCTCCTCATAGGACAATATACAGCAAGAGACTATCAAATGTTCAGACAAAGTTCTTACTGCAACTACTATTAGCGAGGAGGAACCCATCATTTTAGTTTCCCGGACATCAACTTCGGAAATATGGAGAATCTGTAACCCCAAGAAAGGGGAAAAAGAAATTAAACCAACGTTTTGATGAATGCATCATTGAGCAGACTTGAGTGCATTCAAAACCATGACCTCAACAAACAAAATACTAATTGATGATAAGAAAAATTTGAAAACCTTGCTGGATAGTGTATGCAGAATAAATTAACAAATCCATCATGAACTTTACACGATCATTTATTGGGTAACTTGCTAAATAAGTCATGAATTCTACACAATTTAACAAATCCATCATGAACTTTCAAAATAATTCTATCACAAGCTTACAAATCTATCATGGTATTTGGATTATGTTAAGTTGCAATTAAGTGATGACGTGGTACCATTCCTAGAAATCAATTTTGATAACTTCAATATTCACATCACCCACATAAATCAAACCAATTAATTAAACATATTTAAAACCGAAAATTTAAATAAACCCTAAATCAACTCCATCCTAACTCGATCCAGCACTAATTGAAGAACCCAGCAGGTGACAGCAGAGACCAAGTAGTGGATGTACCAGCAGCTCACAGCAAAGCTAAAGTAGAACAGCAGTTGCCAACAAAGTTAAAGTAGGGCAGCAGTACCACCAGTTCCAATGGGTGGTGGCGCACAAGGTGGACGAAGAGGCCTTACTGAAGGGGCTAGCAGTGAACCTCTGCCGTGAGACCAGACACCAGTTGAAGAACCTGGCGATGACAAACACAATGGTGAGACACAGAACAAGGAAACTATGTTGAAGGGGTTATCAGAGCCTCTATCCTGAAATCAAGCACCTCCTCGGCCTTGACATTGTTTGCATGTCCATATTCAACGAGATGGACGAGCAGATGCTAAAGGCTACCTACGAACAACTTCAGTTGACATTACTCGAGGGACGTGCATAGTGTGGGAGCTTGACCCAGTGGATGAGATGTTGTTCATCATCCGCAGGTACATGGAGTCCACCATCATAGAAGGTTGGGGAGATAGGGAAGTGGGGTGAGGATCATTATTAATTAGGGATTTATTTTTATTTTATTATTATTTTTGTATGAATGGTTGCGTTTAATAGGAGATGAAATGGATAGTATGAATTGGCGAAATTAATGACTAGGCATGGTGCCACAGTGTTGCATCATCATTAAACCACAACTTAATCCAAACATCATAATAGATATGTTACGACTTTAAAAAGTTTGTGATAGAAATGTTAATTCTAAAAGTTCATAATAAATTTGTTAAATTGCTAGTATATTTAACAATTCACCCTTTTCTATGTTTAGTTCTCCCTCTTAGTCTTCTATTAACTTCTCTAAATATTAACTATTAAGTATGATTGATATCTTCGTCTCATTGTTGTCATCCCGCTCTTCTAGTCGAGTCACCTTTCATTTTAGCAAATTTACTTCTTTTAATCATTTTAATTGCATTATCAATTTTATTTAGTTTTATGTTTATATTAAAAACATGGAAGAGTAGGGCATAACAAGTTCATGAAACAACTTCACTTGAGAATAGTTGGATTAGCTCAAAAATACAGCAACTTCAACTATCTTGTTGTAGATTTATGTTAGCTGGATCAGAGTTTTAGTTCATGACCAACACAATTTTGATACCGTATCGTACCGATATAGTTTTGGTATTTTTTAAAAAATATAAAATACATTAATTAAAAATAAAAATTTTAATCTAAATATTAAAAAAATATAAATAAATATATTAAAAATTATTATATATTTTTAAATAAAAATAAATAAAGTATATATATATATATATATATAATTACTAGGATAGTTTTATTAGGCTTTGATTAAGTCTGTTTAGATTATCCTATTATAGTTGGAAGTTGATTGAAATTATTAACCTAAGGTTAAAACATAAGTGTCCCGACTGCGACCCCTGGAGATCGCCGCGGATTCGCAGTGTCTCCGCGACCCCACATCAACATGTGGTGTCGATGTAGGGCGGCAAGCGAAACGATAAATTTTGCCAGTTTCATCCGGCGGAACGAAATTTTAAACTATGATATGAACCAATTCTAGAGGTCATTGACCAAACTCAAGATTAAGAAGTCATCAACACATAATAATGAACCTCAAGATACCGGTGACACCACTACAACTTTTATAGGTAATAGGCATTGGAGAATTAGTGTCATTTGGACCTACTCTCACATTATTGCTCAAGATAGAGAACAATGTAATTTGCAAAATTTCTAGAAGAATAAGCAACCTAATTTACAACTACTTGAGTGTGAGAAACAAAATAGTCCCACCACATCTATTTTTGTAGATTTTAAACAAAATATTGTTGCTACTTTCAAAGAATTTAGATATTAATTGTTTTAACTTCCAATGTCTAGAATTGTATTGTGATGATTGTTATATTATGAAGGGATGAGAGGTGTAAGCTTATGATTTACAACATTTTTGCTACCATACATTCACTGTTAGACTTTTATTTTGCTAAATATGTGTGGTTTGAAATTTGTATTGTGATGGTTATTTTTTATTCAAGTTTGTAAATTTAAGATACATAACATATTAAGATGATGACAGTTATGTTCTGATGAGATGGGAATTGTAAACTTATGCAATTAGACCAGGTTAATCAGGCTAATCTAACCAATTAGCTTGTCCAAATAGATTCCTGATTTAATCTACAATTCAATCAATTCACCCACTGGTTCAACCGGTAAAGTCTTGATCCAAAGTTTATCTAGTTCAAACTTTACAAGTAGTATTTGTGTCGATAGTGGCATTGGAATTTTGTTTTGATAAGGCAATCGCATGAGGAACAAGAAGAGTCGACTTAAAAAGATATTGATGCAAGACCTCCAAATGCTTATATGAAGTAACTGTGGTAGACATAAGGACCGATCCTTTCATAAGAAGGTACTAGGCAGATGAGGCCAAGTGCAAACCCAAAGACTGCCATTTTTCCAGATTTCTATTTTCTTGTGTTTTAGGAATCCCAAGCATACTAGTCACACCCCATACTGAATCATGTCAGCTGAACATGGCCAATGATCAATCAGACAATAAAGTTATTGGTTGTACCTGGACGAGACACACCATTGACACCTTTACCCCCTACCAACACAATTGATTAAATTCATTCTTCCATGGACAAGCAGGTTGTGCATCTGTCAAATTCCAGTATTAAAATGACTGTTAATCTATGATGCCGATTTGGTACAGTGGGCTGTAGGTAGGGTCTGAAATTGCATAGCATGCATACCTTAAAATCACAGATGCAAAAATAAGGATGTCAACTCTACTTATGTACCTTATTATCAAAGAGCATGCCTTGACTCTCATATGCATTTCTCTCTCCTTTACATCGTTCAATAACTTCAAGAGTGCAATACTTCTTCTGTCCTCCCTTATGCACTAGTAACTGTTCAGGCTAGTAGCTACCGTGATTTACCTCCTCCGTGTTAGTCTTGAGACGGACTGGCGAGGGCGCTGGGAGCGAGCGTTTCGTCTTTTGCCACCAAAAGTGCAATACTTCTTCAATGTTTCTACATCAACCTGTATATCACAACAAATTGTTCGCATAATTGTGGTTGATGAAAACAAAACTAACGTGCAACAAAGAGTTGTCGAAGATCCGACAAAAATTTAAAATCAACATAAAGATCAAAAATATTTTCCATTTTCTATAAAAAGGATCAAAAAAATTTAGAAATTACTTTGAAGTAAGCAGTTAGAACAGGCCTGATCATCTCCTGAACTTCAGCTACAAAATCTGGCAGAGAAAAAGACCTTGCCCAAGCAAATTCCATATAAGGACTTTGTGATTAGTCAAACAAAAGAATGTTCTCAAATTACAAAAGTTTTGTGTCTTACGGGGCTCGCCGTCTAATTTCCTTGAAAGACAAACCAGTTGCAGTTTCTCCAAAAACAGTTTCATTTAAACTGAAGTGGATGAACTAGAATTAAAAAGCAAGCATTATTTTCTATGATGAAAATTTGAAGGTCCTTTCAATGATTGCCAACAAACTTTGATAACCTACTTAACCATCTGAATCAATGTATGTATCACGAGAAAACTATATTCATTTGTTTTATTGAATGTGAATCCTCAATCATAATCAAATATGCTTTAATTGTTCCATCAATTTACGAAACCTAGACCCACAATACTGCATCAACAAAGTTTCACTTATAATATATATTTAGGATTAATGGACATGCAGACAGTACTAAAGAACTGATATGCATCCAAAAGAGTGATCCGAACAGAAATAGCAGATGGCTAAACAAACTTATTCCATAAATTGAGAAGTTTGAAATATTTGACAATTGAAACAAACCTTAGTACAGTCCTATAGTCTTAATAGTGTCATCCTTTAAAAAACATTTATTCAATATTTGTGTCCAACAGCAACTATGTAGTCAAAACTCAAAAGAATGAATAGATTCAAGTACTACCATATAAAACTATATCAACAAAGAAAAGGATGAAAGGAAACATGAGCTACATAATGATGTCCAGAACAGAACCACTCATGTGAAAAGCTTAAACGAAGAATATTAAATTATCTAGTCATTTTAACACCATGGATAAAGCGTAAATGAAAGGTCAGATATAATAGTTCAAAATAATTACTAGTTGTAACAATGCTCAAACAGCTGGAGACCAACTCATTTGTAAACTAAGTTCAAATGAACAAGAGAATAATCACCTAATGCTAGTCAGAATAAAAGCACATAGGCAAGTCCAACAAATTATCAAAAACATAACAAAAAAGCAGCATCAACAAAATGTACATCGAAGTTCAAAATCATAACCTAATGCTAGTTATGACTTATGACATACAACCTTCAGTGGTCAATCCCACCTTGGATAATGATAAGAAAAAAAAACTTAAGTATTGGTAGTTGCTAGATCACAATTAAGCAATAAAAAACAATTTAATTTTTTTCGAATAGGTAAAAACAGATAAAGTACTCTTGAATCTTGTGAACAACAGGATTGTCACTCGTCTCCCAATGCTCTCATGTCCTCTGCTAACTGCCAGCATAAAATAATGCTTCTGAATACTATAACAGTCTTAGCTTTTATTTATAAACTACTAATCTACTTATAATAACAAGTACAATTCAGAAAGATCTACTTCTTGTCCCATTGTTACAACTGGCTGGCTATAGCCACTTAACCGCTTAAAGATAGGATGGTCATGCATCTGAAAAGAACAAATGATTCTTAAAATCTGATAATGCAAAAGATTAGGACTTCTTAGAAATGGATGATACTAACAAATGAAAGGATCAAAAAAAAGTTCTTTGTTTACCTTCTTCTTGAATGCTTCCCATTTCTCACCTAAAGAGATTTCTTGGAAGGAACAATAGTAATGTCAGTTCTCGTACTTCTTGGTTCTGATGAAACAGATGCAGATGCATACTGCATGCATTTCCTACTGCTCGGATTAGAATTAAGTTCATCTTTTACCAAATTGTATCCTCTCATTGCTAAGTTTGAAATCTTTGTTTCCTTTATTTTCTGAAATGCTTGAGAGACTTTAGGAGAAGCTGAAGAAACTGTCCTCGAACTTTCCAAAGAAAGACTCGGTTTGTCCTGATGATTCTTTGTTATTGTTGGCTTCAATGCCTTCAGAGTTCTCCGCTTCTGTGTTTGTTTTATTTTCATCATTCGATCTGGAAGTGTTTGCTGAACTGGAAGAAGTAGAAGGTTCTTCCTTATCAAGCCCAAAGGTTTCTTTAACCTGAACAGGAAATACACATGAACAGTAAAAAAATAGAAGAAAGCTGAATATAATATAAAAGAATTAAGTATGTGTTACTTTTACAGCATCATTTGATATAAGTGGCAATGAGTAGTTTTCTTAGTATTGTTCTTCTCTTTCTTGATAGGTTTTAAAAATCTGTTATTTTCTGGATAGCATTCTATTGATTTGGAAGAACCAAATTATTACATCAACACATTTAGATCCAATTATGTCAAGTATTTACAATTAAAATGCTCCTAATTGAATTTCATAAAACCATAATGACTCATATTAAGTTTGATAATAATTTCTTTTGCATTACAAAGCTCTTCTGTTTCTAAGCCTGTTAGACTAATTAACAACATAAAGATAAAACAGTTTAAATTACCTCTTTTTTTGCAGATGATAGTTGCTCTCTCATTTTTTCAGAAACCTGAGCAGAAAATGAATATAAGACAACAATATCCAAGGGTAGAAGGTATGCCTGTTCATTAAATTTATAGACACCCCATGAGAAATTACAAATTTATGTGGATCCGGAACAAATCATAACCACGACACTAATAAGCCATGTTTTTCTTGACTAATTGGGTGAGTTGCACAGATCTTATTTTTCTGGTGAACCCTAAGCAAGGTCATAACACTTAACCTAAATCAGAATGAGACAAAATATCGAAGTAAAATAAATATTTAACTGTTAATGGAAGCTTGGTTTATGATTTAAAATATGTAGAAATTTTATAGAAAGATATTAGAGTGACAATGCAAATAAGATGATCAATGAACCATCACAAAAAATAACAGTATCTAAAATCTCAGGATAGATTCTCCAGAAACAGTGGTTAATATTCATGTTTGTTTTATCAGGAGTGGCAGGAAAAACATGTCACATTACAACTTATAAGGGCTAGAATCTACCATTCTCCTACAAGAAAGACTTCAGCTTCATGATTTCCATTATTAGTTTGCTAAAGTGATGAGGATGAACCATTTGTAATCCTGTACACAAACATGTGTAAAAGTAGAAGAGACGCCATCTCCTTCATATTGATAAGGCAATGTCAACTATGAAAAAAATCCAAAAATTATTATGAACATGCAAAAATGAAGTGTCCATTTAACAGTAAGAGTATAAGACCATATACAGTTGAAAAATATGAACTGAAACAATTGGCCAACCTTCTTGGATATTGTTTCTGCTTCTGTCCAAACATCATCAACTTTCCTATGCATTTTTTCTGTGGTTTTCTCTGTTCTGCATTGAATAGTCTAGTCAGATCCATATAAACAGCCCATACTACTTTTGTTATATCAGGGAAAAAAAGAAATTTGATTAAAGTAAGGGTGCAGTTGTAATTTTTAAAACTTCTTGGACCTTTATGTAAAAGTGCGATGAAAAAGTAAGTTTCTAACCTTTTCTCCTTCCCCTTTGTGACTTCTTCTTCCCCAAAGAGCTAACCATTTGATTTCGCTAAAACCCTAAATTTCCTCATCCAAACCCCTCTCTCTTGATGCCACAAACCCTCCACCGCTTCCTCCTCTCGATCTCTCGTGAAGTCCTACATTCCCTCAAGCTGAGATGGTGCCGCGAAGTTGTTGCCTATGACATTGCCACTTGCAACGTCGCTGCTCGTGCTGTTGCAACGTCGCTTCGTAAAGCCGCTGCCATGACGTTGCTACTCACATTGTTGTTGTTACCCACATCAATCACTACCCTCGTTCACATTGCTATCGCCTCGCGATGTTGTTGCCACATCATTGGCGACCAAATCGTCACACACACCGCTGCTATGCACCATCTGTGTCGTTGTGGATTTTTTCTCTCCTCGTCGCGGAATAAAGGTCACGTCGCTGCCAACTTTAAGTAAATAACAGGAAGTTCTAAGAAGGCAGAGTATGATCCTTAGGTGAGTTGTGCTTGATGGCTAACTTGGTGTAGTGATTGCATTTATTGTTAGAAGAAAGTATGCGATGAGACTAATTGGTTGACCCTTGCATTAGAATCATTTTAGTGATTGGATGAAATTGGATGAGTTCTTGTCTTTCCTTTTCTTTCTTAATGTTTGGACATAAGGTGAGTTTTCTTATTATCATTTTGTTGATATTGTCAAGCCAGTCAATGTTCACTTTGATGTATATTTCATAGAGCGAGTTATGGAGGATTATGAGGTAGCATCATGCAGTTGTGCAAGTATGAAATAGATTTCTTCTTTGAGGTGGGTTTTGCTTGCTTGTCTCGCTATACTTACCTTGTGCATGATTTAATCTTAGAAAGTAGATGTTATGGAAAATAGAATTGATTCTAATCTTATCTCTACTCTTACTGCTTGATTGTTCCCTATCATGTTGCTTGTCCTTTTATTCATATTGATTTCTATCTTGTTTGTTTCTTATTTGAGATCCAAGATAAAAAAAAAAATTAATTAATTATGCCAACTAATAAAGTGGAAAACTGATTGTATCATAAACTTTCGACTCCGAACTCTAGAAGGAGTTATTTTAGCATTGATATTAATTAACAAAATAATGGATACAACATTTATACTTAGAGTTTCAACTCACAGCTTTGAAAGGGCCACGTTATCATTGATATTCAATTGACAAGATAATAAATGTAGCACTTACATTACAGAGCTTCGGCTCTGCCTTCTAAGAGTTGCATGATTATTTGTAGTTTAAAGCTTCAGCTCCGCCCTTGAAAAGAGCTACGTGACTACTTGTAGTCTAGAACTTTGGCTCCGCTCTCTAAGAGTTGCATGATTACTTGTAGTATAGAGCTTCAGCTCCGCCCTTTAAGAGTTGTGTGATTACTTATAGTCTAGAGCTTCGACTCTGCTCTTTAAGAGTTGCGTGATTACTTGTAGTATAGAGTAGTTGGCTACATGCACAAGAGAACTCTTGAGTCTTTCCAGGCATTCATAGGCTTTGGCCAAATTGAGATGATTTTTCTCACCGGGGGAATTGCGAATCATTCATCCTATTCTTATGTGAGGTGTCTCATTGGGTGAATTGCGGGGGCATTCACCCTATTTTATGTGTGGCAAATTTTGAGTAGATTGTGGGTCATTCACCCTATATATGTATATATATGTGCATACAGATGATGTATTTCGTATTAGGTGGATTACGGGTCGTTCACCCTGTGTATACAATACATCTTTATTGGGTGGATTGCGGGTCATTCACCCTCTATATAAATTTACGATGTAACCCGTATTGGGTGGATTGCAGGTCGTTCACCTCACGTATATATGATACATCTTCATTGGGTGGATCGCAAGTCATTCAACCTATATATTTATATGCAATTAGGATGCACTTCATTTTGGATAGATCGCAGGTCGTTCATATATATATTAGGCAGATTGCGAGTCATAGTATGTATTTATAGATTGATTGAAAAATTAAATTAAAAAATATTGATAAGAAAATAACAAAGAAAGTATGAGAAATGATAAAATCGTTTAAGAGGAAATTTTAAGAGATTTTGTGTTAAGAGATTAATGAAATCAAGTGTTGAAAATTATGACCTTCACTATCATGAGATGAACCATTTTACATCATGAACTTCTTTCTTATACCCACTTTGCATTTTTGTGCTCACTTTTGGAGTTTTTGATCTCAAGATTAGAGATATGTACATAACCCAAGTGGAGTTACTTTAGAGGTATGCATGGAGTTAGTTGGTTAGCCTTTGTATATATTTTGCTCTGACATTGTTATAGTTCACGCGTGGTGAGCGAAGCTAGCGCCATGGCAAGCCTAGCTCATACGGGACATGACAACTTTATGATATAAAAGGAATGCCTTAACCTAGTATACTTCTACAGTAAACAAATTAACAATAGAAATTTAAGATCCTTTGACAAAAAGCATACCTTGCTTTGAGATCTTCCTTCATCGCCCCAAGTTTCTCATTTAACTCCATGAGAGACTGTTGAAATTCTGAATTTCTGTCTTCAATGAAAAGAAATATAACTCAAAAATGAAGCACATAGTAGATGTTATAGCTTTCGACTAGCAATCTTTTACATCAAAATGAATGGGTGGGTGATCATCTATGTTTCAACAGAAAAATGCCTAAAGTCTCACATTTATTCTACCATTGAAAAGCAGAAGAGGCCTTCATAAACATACCCCAAGAAGAAAAGGCAAAAGAGAAAGATTAAAACTAAAATACAAACACATTTGTAATTGTGAAAGAAGCAAACCCATAGTAAGAGAACAACTTTTTCAGTATAAGTTAATGTGGCTTTGACTTTTGAGAGTTCAATTGAAACAGGTTTCTGCTTGTTGCCAGGTTAGTTGATATTCATTTTCCAAGAAAAATTGTTGACCGAATGAGCATCCATTATTTATTCTTTATAATTTCTCCTTTCCAATTCCAACCAAAACTCGTGTAACTTTTCTTATGAAAGATAATATGCCACCTAAATTAGACCTCCTTACCATTAACTGTCATTGTCACTCTCCAATTTTTAACCCAATAAGCATTTCTAACAGAAAATGGTAGTAGTTTATTTTTTGGTTACAGGTGACAAGAAAAGGAACATTTTGCAACTAGAAATAGGCAATATGATAAAACGTCTATGTCATGTTGAAGTAATTTGGGAAAAAAAGAGCATATTAAGCATTGGAATATTGTCTTAAAAAGGTAATCCTCCTTAAAGACAACTATTGGAATAGCATAGATTTATGCTACAACCGTCCAACACAACTAAGTATTATATAAATTACCTCCATAGGCAAAAACTAAGGACTTTTTTTTACATGTACTCATTCATAACACGATGTGAGAACCAGTACAATAACTCGAACAAGAGTGAACATATTACCCTTTAGCGTCTCCTTTCAACAGCTTGGAGAACTCATTGAATACGCCAAATTTTCGATATTTCGAGTGCCTTGGTTTGATCACTTGAAAATGAAACTCCAGTGCCTACCAAGATAGAATATTCAAACTCAGGAAACAGGGGGGACATAAGTAACAAATGAGCCCTATCATCAAAACATTGGGAGGGAACGGTCTTTTCGAACTGGCTTTAGCGCTACTGCATCTATCGTAGCCAATACTGAAAGAGGGAAGGCACCTGTCTAGATGCCGAGAGTATGGACGACCTCCTCAAGACCCTCGGTAGCCAAGAGGACGCCATTTTGAAGTCCGAAGCCGAGACGGGATATAGCGAAGTCCAGAGTGGGGAACCGTACAGCGGAGGGAGGGACGAAGGAGCTAATTGGAGCCGGCGAATGGATTTGTAAAGTTTTGAGACACCAACATGAACTTTTAGGGTTTAAGGAGAGGTTTGCCCAGGGACGGCGGGTCAACAGACGGCGAGCAGCTTTGAAATACAATTCGGCCTCCTCAATGTTTCAATCGACTTTAATTTTCCTGAGAAACAAAAAGTGCACAAATCAAAAGGACTCCCTCGTTATTTTTTTTCGTCAAGAAAAATAATACCCTTTTAAAAAAGTATAAATAATATCAATATATTTTTATTTTAACATTGTTATAGAATTATGATTCAAATGCTAAAAAGTATTACAGTTAATCGACTTAACTTAATTAAAATTATTATATATAAAATATATTTTTATTAATTTAATCGATAATAAATTTAAACTAGATCAAAATTACTAAGTCAAAATCAAGTCAATATTATTTTAGCAATTATGTCATAGCTATAATAATAATTTTAAATTAATTTTAATCAAATTGAAACAATTTTGATCAAATTTAAGTAATTTTAATTTAGTTGATAAAAAATATTTTGATATAACCGTGTTAAAACATACCATTAGTATCTAACCTGTCCAAGTTAGTAGGATGTGCCTAAGTGATTCAACTTGAGCTAGGTCAATCATCTTGTTGAGTCATCATTGAGTCATACTTGGCTGAGTTGTCGAGCTAACCGACCTATTACAAGCTATCAAGTTGCTAAGTTGCTGAATCACTAGGCCAAGTCCCCTAGTCCATCTGAGTTTCGTTAGCCGAGTTCAACAAGGCACAGGTAGACATAAGTCATGATCTCTATTTTTCCCTGATCTATTCCCCACTTCCCCAAGATCTCCATGGATACCTCACATTTATATATACCTATATTA
Source organism: Hedychium gardnerianum (assembly GCA_038050645.1). Taxonomy (NCBI): domain Eukaryota; kingdom Viridiplantae; phylum Streptophyta; class Magnoliopsida; order Zingiberales; family Zingiberaceae; genus Hedychium; species Hedychium gardnerianum. Next base: position 11,579,219 of record JBBUKS010000113.1, on the reverse strand, counting down.
TCTGAAAAGGGATCTCTTTCGAACTCTCTCTTTCTATACTTTTTATCTTTCTCATTCTCTTATTGAAAGGAAAAGATTAGGATCGCCTATGGGATGGGGTTTCTTGGTCCCTTTTCTCTCCGTAACTTCCTCTTTAATTTTTATGTTGGATTTAATCTTTTTAAGATGGGTTTATATACGATTTAAGACTTGTAATATTTAAACTCGTTAAGTGATCTAATTTAAATTATTAATTTTCGGGTCATTAAATGTGAATCTCGTATGTATAGAACCCTTTAACTTGATCCATTATCATTTATGGGTTGATAACAAATTGGTTATCTATATAAGGTGAGGCCCTCAAGGGTTTAAAACATCTTCTAAGAGACGTCTCTTGGTTCCCTATTAGACCAAGAGGATTCGACGCTGTCACCCTAATTCCCTTGGAAGATCTCTCTCTTTGCTTCCGCTTCTTCTTCTTCCTCATGAATCTCTCTGGATGACGCTAACGACAAGGACTATGACTCTACAATCAGATTTCTTATCTCTTTCAGTTTATATTCTTTATTTACTATGTCATGATTAAAAAAAACTAGATTTATGTTCATATTACGAATTCATATGATATATTAGAATTTATGCAGCCTAAGATTTATGAGGATATCTATCAATTGGTATTAGAGCCAAGGCTCTATTTTTTCATGTTTTTATGGTAATACAATATGAGTTTTCGTCGATCTATTGTTCTTATGCTAGATAAAGTTTTCTGTGTATGAATCATGTTTGATCGTCGAAATCTTTTGCATAAAAAACCTAGGAAAGGCTTGATCTTCCATGTTGTTCATGTATTTCACGAAGAAAATGAAGAACTGTCGTGTTTAATCTCATTTTAGGTCAAATCGAGATGGCTCAATCAATTGGTTTGGTCTACCAATCGATTACCAAGTCTAAAATTACGAACAGAACCAAACCGAATCGATTATCTAATCGATTCAGTTAACATCAATTAATTGGTGAATTTTGTCAATTGATTGGAATGACTGGATCGAATATGAGATCGATTTTTAATCGACCAGAACGATTGATTTGCTGCTACTAATTAATTGAAAATTTTTGTCAATCGATTAAAATCTTTGAGTCACGATAAAATCTTGCTATCAATCAATTAAGAATGTTTCCTAATCAATTAAAAGGCTGAAATTACGATAAACTCGATTGGAATCGATCAATCTAATCGATTGATATTTTCAATCGTGAAACAGTATATACTGTTTCTTCGTTTCATGCATGCAGGAATTTAAAAAAATGTATTAAATGATGCTATCACAAGGTATTAAAATGGGATTAAATAATGATTTTGATTTAATTATAGAACTTCTTGGAAACTTAGCTTCTAAAGGATAAATTTGTAAATCGATTGGGTAAAATCGATCGATTGGGTAAAATCGATCGATTGTCATATGGTATCAATCGATTAATAAGCCTAATTATATGTTATTAAGGTTGATTAAGTAATTATCTGTTCGGTTAAAGTTCTTAGAATTTTTTTGGGTCTATCTATACAATGTGCTACTAAGTTGAAGTATCGTGTCGGTCCAAAGGAAGACACTTTAGGTAGATTTAGTACATTTTGTGTTGGTAGATGTATATCTATGCTAAGAGTAATCGGCCCAAAAAAAGATTATGCTTATACCAGATATATGTTCAAGGTAGCCTACAACTATAGAACATAATTTATTGTGTTCAGATCATGCACAAAATATGTCGGCCCAAAGGAAAGCATATTGCGTGGCAAATTAAAGTTGTTGTAAGCTATGAACCAACATATAACACATATAAAGTATCATATTATACACATAATGGGTCGGCCCAAAGGAAGACACATTGTGTGGTCAATTAAAGTTTGAGTTATATTAGAGAGTATCGCTAACAAATTATATTTTAGTCCACAGAGTAAAATGCAATGTTGTATTTGGTATCTCATAAAGATCCCATTAATATGCATTTGAAATTTTAATTTATTTACATAATCTTATATTTTACTTATACATGTTCATGGCATTAATTAAATCGTGAGCTTACATTATTTACACTCTTTTAATTTCAGTACAATCTGTTACTGCTAATATTAATAACATCCCCACACTAATTGATATAAATTTTGTTGAATGGAAAGAATATGTGAGCATAGTCTTATATTGCATGGACTTAGACTATGCATTAAGGAACGATCGTCTCACATCTCTGACCAGTGCTAGCACTATAGAACAGAGGGCTAAATTTCAGCTATGGGAGCGATTAAATCGCATGAGCCTAAATATCATGAAGCTTTCCATACCAGCACCAATAAAGGGTACAATAACTGAGGGAGACAATGTTAAGAGTTTCCTGAACCAATTGACAAACCGATTCACCTCAAATGAAAAGGTCGAACTACACTTCTTACGAAGTTGGTAACCATGCAGTATACTAGTAAAGGAAACGTAAGAGAGTACATTATGGAGATGTCCAACATAGTGACAAGTCTGAAAGCACTAAAACTTGATATGTCTGAGGGCATGTTAGTGCATTTCGTCTTGATGTCTCTACCTGCACGGTTCACACCTTTTAAGATTTCATATAATACTCAAAAGGAAAAGTGGACATTAAATGCGCTTATTGCTCAATGCGTGCAAGAAGATGGGAGACTAAAGATTGAGGTATCTGAGAGTGCTCACTTAGCATCTGGTTCTCAAAGTGCGAGCAAGAAACGAAAGAGAATCAACAATAAAGGAAAAGAAAATCATACTGTAGATTCTGAGGGTCTTCAAAAAAAATTTAGTTCGAATGTTAATTTAGCTATAGTACCCACTAACATTTGATGGATAGATACCGGTGCTACTACTCACATAAGTATCACTATGTAGGGTTATCTTAGGAGCCGACTTCTGCTTGATGGTGAAAGATACATCTATACAAGGAATGACAAGAAGGCTAAAATAGAGTTCATAGCTATTTTTAGGCTTAATTTAGGAACTGATATCTTTTTGGATTTAGAAAATATATTTATTATACCGTCTTTTCAATGAAATTTAATTTTAATTTTTGCTTTGGACAAATCAGGTTATTCTTGTTCATTTGAAAATAAAATTTTGAGTATTTTCTTTAATTCAATGTTGGTTGACAATGGTTCTTTGGTTGATAAGTTTTATAAATTAAACATCATAACTCCTACGATTGATAATATAATAATGCATAGTATATGTATGAAACACAAATTGACCGACAAGAATTTTTTCATGTTGTGGCATAGGCGTTTAGGACATATATTCAAACAACGCTTAGAAAGGTTAATGTTACATAGAATTCTCGATTCTCTTGACATGTCAGACTTTGATGTTTGCATAAAGTATGTTAAGGGGAAGACAACTAACAAAAAGAATAAAGGAGCAAATTATTATAGTAACGTTTTAGAGCTAATACATACGGACGTTTATGAACCATTCCCTAAGACATCCTGGAATAGACACACATATTTTAGTAGCTTTATAGATGATTACTCATGATTTAGATATCTGTACCTTATTCATGAGAAGTCACAATCTCTGGACATGTTCGAAATTTTTAAAGCCGAAGTTGAGAATCAACTAGGTAAAAAAAATTAAAGTCGTCTGATCCGACCGTTGAGGTAAATATTACGGTCGATATGATGGATCAAGTGAACAATGTCCAGGACCTTTTGCGAAATACCTTGCTGAGTGTGAGATTGTGCCTCAGTATACCATGTTTGGTACACCCAGTCAGAATGATATTGTTGAATGATACAATCGAACCCTAAAAAATATGGTAAGAAGTATGATGGTTTTTTCTTCTTTACCTAAATCTTTATGGGGTAAAGCACTCAAGACTACAATTTACCTACTTAATAGAGTACCTAGTAAGGCATTAACTAAAACCTCATTCGAGATGTGGACGGGTAGGAAGCCTCTAACATTAGACATTTACACGTCTAGAGTTGTCCAATTGATGCTAGGCCTTATAAGCCTAATGAAAAGAAACTGGACTCAAGAGGTTAGGGAAGTATCTTTTGAGAAAAACGTTAACGACTCTCCTGCGATCACTACCAATGCAATTAGTACATGTATGGTTATCATACCATATATTATGGATATTACACATCTAGTGGGAGCAGTGAACCAAGATATTCTCATGTTATCTCCAATGCAATTGGAGGAACCTTCCACTAATATTAAGGAACTGCCTCAGATTGCTAAGCAAATACCTCACCCACCTCAAGCACAAGTGACTTTAAGGTGATCCACAAGGGAACGGAGAACCACGACTTCTAGTTATTATGTTTATCTCCAAGAGCATGATTTTGACATAGGATTGGAAAGTGATCCTACATCTTTCCAAGAGGTCAAACAATGCTCTAACCCTGAAAGGTGGATTAATGTCATGCAAGAAGAGTTGAAGTCTATGGCAAACAATGACGTTTGGGAACTTATCGAATTGTCTGAAGGTTCGAAACCCATTGGTTGCAAATGGATATTTAAAACCAAACGGGATTTAAGAGGCATTATCAAAAAGTATAAGGCTCGTATTGTTGCCAAAGAATTCACTTAGAAGGAAGACATTGATTATAAGAAGACTTTCTTACCTGTGTCGACGAAAGACTCCCTTAGAGTAATCATGACACTTGTAGCTCATTTTGATTTGGAGCTACACCAGATGGACGTAAATGCTGCATTCCTCAATGGAGACATTGAGGAATCTATATATATGGTACAACCAGAGAACTTTGAGTCTAAGGACTTGAAGCACCTAGTGTGTAGATTAAAGAATTCCATTTATGGCTTGAAACAGACATCCCGTCAATGGTACCAAAAATTTGATCAAGTGGTTACCTCATTTGTATTTAAGGAGAACTTTGTTGATCAGTGCATATATGTCAAGTTCAGTGTAAGCAAGTAATAAGGGTCTGATGCATGAAACCAAGTCATTTCTATTTAGTAATTTTGAAATGAAAGATCTTGGTGAAGCATTATTTGTTTTAGGTATGCAAATCTGTCGTGATCGTTCAAGAGACATTCTTAGACTTTCACAATAGTTCTATATTAAAAAGGTACTTATAAGGTATGACATGCAGAACTGTACACCTAGTGACACACCTATGTCAAGAGGTGGCAAGTTCATCTTATAACAGTGTCCATGACTTGAACTTGAAATAAAGGAGATGGAACAATTCTCTTATGCATCAGCTGTGGGAAGTCTCATGTATCCACAAGTTTGTACACGATCAGATATAGCATTCATAGTGGCGATGTTAGGAAGATATGTTAGTAACCTAGGAACGTCGCACTGGAAAGCGATAAAGAGAGTGATCCGGTATTTACAAAGAACAAAAGGACATATGCTCACGTATCGGAGGTCAGATCACCTTGAGGTTGTAGGATCAAAATAAGCGCTAGAGGGGGGGAATAGCGCATATCACTTTTTTACACTTTTCGTAAAACATGAGAGTAAATAGCAGCGGAATAAGAAACAGAGTAAGCAAAACAAACAATGTGACACGTTTGTTTTTACTTGGTTCACCGCCCGGCGATGGCTAGTCGAAGGTCCGCACCCGAATGAGTACTTTCGATGGGTAATCCACAAATAACATGATGATAATACAATTCAATTAGGTACATATTACATCCAAAAAATACCAACAACATGACAGAAGAAGAAATCTTGAGCATCGGTTGTCGAAGCAACGTTTCGGTGTCGTAGAGCGAGTTTCGGAGCAGCACGCGAGTATGAAGGTTGTCCGGGCAATCGTATACAAGGTGCTGGTCGAACCCTTCTTTTATAAGGTCATCTAGGCGCCTCTATTACCATTAAGGCGCCTCTATCAAGATGGATTTGATCTTGATCCGAACTCATCTCAACTTATCCTCTTCTTGGCACCTCAATCCCTTTGAGGCGCCTGGATCGCTGACGTGGCTCGATCTGGACGAAGCTTGACTCTGGATGAGTCTATCCCAACCTAGGTACTTCAATCCCTTTGAGGCACCTGGTTGCTGACATGTCCGACCAATCAGAGGTTGTCACCTCATCTTTCCAACGCTGAGGTGATTGAGGCGCCTGAATTCCTTTGAGGTGCCTAGTTCTGATTGAGGCGCCTGGTTTAGCAGTTTCAGGCTTTAGCTTTCTGCATTAAAGAGTTAGCACAGAAACATATAAATAATTAACATAAACTTATTTCACAGTCTCGGGACTATCTGGTTTTGACTTTTGGGTTTCCTTGAAACCCTAGGTTGAATTGACGCATACTGTTCCCTCAGCGGGGAACGCATCCTCACTTACTCCTCTCAAGAGAGTGTACCTATTACCAAACACCTATTTGGATTTCTACTCAACATTTGACCTTGACCTCCGGGGCTTTCCACTAGACGTCCGGTCCTCGACCCGCCTAGACTCATGTCTAGTGTCCTCGATTTGCCAAGACTTCTACCTAGTCCCACAGACCAGAACTTTGTTGTCCAATCTCCCTAATCAGGACTTCTTGCTCATTCCTACGGACCAGGATTTCATTGTCCAATCTCCCTGATCAGGACTTCTTGCTCAGTCCAACTGACCAGGACTTCTTTGTCTAGCCTCAACTAGGACGTTCACCTTGCCTAAGTTCCCTTAGGACTTTCTTCTTGAGCTACTTACACACTCACTCAAACTCATCAGATCACAATAACCCTTAACTTTTAACATTTGTCATCTATCAAAACATAGGTTCGATTAGCTTGTGCTTCCAGCATCAACAATCTCTCCCTTTTTGATTTATGACAACCTAGTTCAAAATTAAGTAAAAAGCATTTTGATAACTAAGAATTTTCAATGCAAAACAACTTTTAAGTAAAGAGACAATCAAAAGAAAGATTTCCATAATAATAAAACTGTAAGATATGGTAAATAAATAGTAATAAAATAATGTGTTAATTAAGAAATAATCTTATAAAAAAAATTGGATATTTTTGGAATCTTTTCGGGATATAAACCGAATTTATATGATATGTTGGGGGTGGATTAATTAAGCTAGGAGTTGATTAATTAGGTCAACCTAAGGTGATAAGTAATAGCCTAAGGTTTAATTAATAAAACTTATGTGTTAATGTCTTAATCCTATTTTCGTTAACACCCCCCCCCTTTTCCAAACCCGATTCTTCTCCTCAACCTGAAGCAGCCAATCCAAATCTCGATCCCACTATCCTTCTTCTCACCATCATAGCGGCCATCCTTGACGTCGTCGTCCTCTCATCGCCGGCCAGCCCGCTACCAGTGCAGCAGCCCCACAACCGTCGCTACCAGAGTAAGCCACAATCACCACGGGCAGATCTTCGTCGACACTGCTCCCATCCAGTCATCGCGAGCTGACCCTTTGCCAGTGTTGCTCATCCGTTTACGCCGCAAGCACAGGCCATCACTGTCTCCCTCCGGCCATCACAAGCATCTATTCGTTAGCCTTCAGCTCTTCCTCACTCAGATTGTGAACCAAGGCGCCACTCTTTCTTCTCTCCCTCTTCTCCCTTGGAGGTCAGCCACCGGCTATCCTATGCTCCGGCCAGATTGGCCACTTAGGTCAAATCTGAACCCACGGCCTCCTTCGTATGTGCTGAACAATCAGCCAACGACTTCTAGATCTACTCCGTCCTTGCTCCTGCCATCTCTGTCAGTCATTCGTCCTTGCTCCTTAGCGCATGATATGACACTTTGATTAGGTAGTTGAATTTATCTTAACTCTAGTTGTATTCCTACTTAAGTTTGATACTTACCTGCTTGCACTTTAAGTTGATCTGTTTATATGCATACAGTCTCTATTATTTTCATATCTTGTAGGTGCACATGTGTATGGTGTGTACAATAGGAACATGCTTTAATTATGCAGTCATGTAGTTGATAGACACGCGTGTGACATGTATTTATATTCATATGTTAGTTTTCAGTTCATTTATGTCATGTAGTTGTAAACACGCGGGTGACATGTACCTAGGATAATGTAGGATGTGATACATTATTCATGATTTGTAGATGTAGACACGTGTGTGACGTGTACCAATAATGATGTAGCATTTATTGCATGTTTTTAATTGTGTTGTGGACACGTGTGTGACGTATACCCTTTATATTGTAGCATGTGTTGTATGCATTTGATTGTAGAAGTAAACATGTGGGTGACGTGTGTTGTAGGTGAGGTATCATGCTGGTAATTATAGTACATGTCTGATTTGTGCATGTAAACATGTGTGTGGCGTGTATTACGATTCATACGACTTGATGGATTTAGTTGTGTACATTGCATATGTGATGATGAGATCATTTGTATCCTACTCATCATGGTGATGCATACATGCTATCGATTAGGGCTCCCTTCGGGTGTGAGCTAGTCGTAGTATCACGGTGATGCATGTATGCTATCGATCAAGGCTCCATTCGAGTGTGAGCTAGTCGTAGCATCACGGTGATACTTGTATGCTGTCAATTATGTCTCTCATTAAGTTGGTTGAGTGAGTCGTAGCATCACGATGTTGCATGCATGCTATCAATTATATCTCCCATTAGGTTGGTTGAGTAAGTCATAGCATTACGGTGTTGCATGCATGCTATCAATTATGTCTCCCATTTGGTTGGTTGAGTGATTCGTAGCATCACGATATTTGCATGCATGCTAGCGATCACTTCTCTCTTCGGGTATGAGAGCATCGTAGTCACGCTATTGCTTGCTTATTGATTTACTATATGCATTCGATCTATGGATGAGATGAGATTTCTTCTCCCAGATAAAGATTGTATACTCTGGGCTGCCCACGAGATCAATCGTGGTAGAACGTTTCTCATGCAGCTCGTAGTTAGATAGCTACTTCCTATCTGCCCACGAGACCAATCGTGGCAGGGCGTTTCTCATACACACAGGGACCCTGACATTTTGGACTGCCCACGAGATCAGTCATGGTAGAGCGTTTCTCATGCAGTCTATAGCTGACGAGCAGGGTGTCTTGGTCATCTTTATATCTTGTAGTAGAGTGTTGCTCCCACATATGGTGATTTATTGTGGTGAAGCATTGCTCTCACATACAGTGATTTATTGTGCTGGAGTGTTACTCTCACATTTGGTGAATTATTATGGTGGAGCGTTGCTCCCACATATGATGTTCTATTGTGGTGAAGCATGACTCCAACAT
>JBBUKS010000113.1:11546679-11563790 GCA_038050645.1 Hedychium gardnerianum | reverse complement strand
TAATCCAATCGATTGGCGTCTTTGGCTAATTGTTTGGGAGAAACAAGTCGCAAATGAACAGTGAGTTTGTCACGAGAGCACAATAAGTGCTGAATCGATTGGGCAATCGATTAAGGCTTGACTAATCGATCAGGTGATCGATTAGAGTCATTTTCATAAGAGAACAGAAAGTGTGACAATCGATTAATCAACTTTCTCTCTCACGAACAGTAGCTTCTGAATCGATTGGATAATCGATTATAAGCTACCTAATCGATTGATATGACTCACCAATCGATTAGCTAAGCAAAAAAGAGTCGTTCTGTAGATTTGAACTATTGGATCTGACGTGACAATCAATTGGGGGTAAGGCCAATTGATTGGGAACCCTAGGTCAGCGCAATAAAAGGTGTTTTCGTGGAGGTTTAAAGCACAAACGCTAACGCCGGTTCTTGGGTGTTTAGAGAAGAGGTGTTATTGTATTTCCTACCACCAAAAGGCAATCCAAAGCAACAAGAAAGTGCTCAAAGCAAGATTCATGTAAAGTTGTTTGTATTCTTTGTATTTGCTTTCATTTTTTATTGTATTTCTCGTGTTTGAGATTGTACGAGGCTTCTCCGCTTCCTAGAAGGAGGTTTTCATAGTGAAATTGTGAGAGAGAGCCGGACCCTTGGATTAGTCACCTCAAGGAGGTGGAGATCTAGTAAAACGAAGGTATTAACATTGCTTCAAGGTTTTCGCTGCAACAACAACTCAAAGAAGTGATCAGAGCTAATCACACCCCCCCCTCTATCTCTCTATGTGTCCTAACACACACTAATGACAACATGTAAGCAGAGTATTCAATTATGTCAAACGATCTAAAAACTCGACGGTTAAACTTAAAAAGCTTTTACGGTTCTCAAAGTATTACGAGGGAACATGCAGAGAATTACAAAACAAAATTACACAAAGTATAAAGCAAGAAAGAAAAGTAAACACACAAACAAAAAGATAAAGGAAAACAAGAAAAAAGAAAGGAAAGGAAAGTACTCCCCTTTATTCATGGCGTTTGAAGGCGATTCCGTAGAAGCAGCCAGGCTAGGAGTGGGATGGTCCGAGTGGAGGTGAGGGCTTCCTTCATGTGGTCAACATTGTTAAGTGTCGCTCCCTCCATCGTCGACTCCTAGTACATTCTTCCAGGCGATTGGAGACGGTTCAATTGTAAAATGCACTCCAAAGATGGAATAATTACAGATGACTTAAAGATCGCTCCCTCCACCATTTTTTCCTTAGTGCTTGGAGGTTGAAGACGGTTCAGTTTGAGCATCCAACCCAGGAGTGGAATGATCCGAGTTGAGGTGAGCACCACTTCCTCCGCCATTTTCTCTTGAGTTCCTGGTGGTTGGAGGCAATTTAGTGGAAGTATCTAGTCTGGGGGCGGGATGATTGCATTTGAAGTCAGGGCCTTCCTCAGCATGAATTTTAGAGCCCTCTGAGCTAGAACCACTCCTACTGCATAGTAGGAGGCATCACACAATAGCTCAAATGAGAGTGTCCAATCCAGAGGTCTCCATCTATTTTGCACCTGCGTGGAAATCAGCTCATCATCTTTGTTTGCTACCACTATCCCACTTGACTTATGGTCATGCTGGTGATTCTAGGTACTAATATCTGACAACTGCTTATCCAACTCCATATATACATATTCCAATTAATCAGAAAAGAGTTTTAACTCCAATTGAGATGGTTGCACAACTGGAAAAAAAAATCTTGGAGGTACTACCTCCACTTCACAAATTCTTACACTTTCATCTACAACAAAATCACAAGCAGGATCAATAGACAATTCGCCAACATAATCATCCTCAACATCTGCAACATCAAGAGTTTTGTCTGCAACATCCTCATCATTAAAATTGACATCGCAGTTGGCTAGTGCATGGGGTGTTGTCACCATGAGGTTTAGGAGTCAATTCCTAGCTAGTAGCCAGGTTCATGTCCTCTCCCATGCACTGGTCACTACTCAGGCTAGTAGCCACCCGTGATTTACTTCTCTTTACATAACCTGGGGACAGCTATGAGGGGCACCTAGGGTGAGCGTTATCACCTTTTGCCACCATAACATCATCTACAACTTCATCATCACAACACAAAGAATTAGAGGAGTCCTATAGAGCAGCCGAATCAGAGGCAAGATGATCACAAACTCTACAATACATCTCCTCAAGCACGCAATACCATTATAAATGGTCTATAAGGGAAGCTTACTGGAGTTTTGTGCTTGCAACTAGCTGATGGATAATGCAAGTTGGTCCATATGTATTTGGCAATTTTGTAGTGATGCTTCAGTTCTCTACTAGAACTGGAGATTATTGGTTGCAAATTACTGCACGAGCCCTTCTATTTCCTATAATGTGGTCTTCATCTGACTAGAAGCAGGAGTTTGCCCAACTTGTTGGAATGACTAGAACTCGTTAGGCAATGGATTTATTTTAAAATTCAAGTGGCCATTATTATGTTGGAGGAGGTATTGCCGGTTGTTGATATTGGTTCATTCCGAACTGATTGACAATAGAAGTTATCTCATCCAACCTGTTATTACTTCAAGGTTGCTTAGTAATTTGTTGTTGTGTGTTTTCATACCTGAAGTTTGAATGATTCATCCAACCAGAATTATAGGTATTCGACAAGGAATCATACCTATCTTGCTATTGGGGTTGGTAGTGCTGAGGTTCAGGTTGGTAGTACTGAGGTTTGATGGAGAAAATATTGTCTGCTGCTGCTGTCTGATGAGTATAGTTATAACCATCATCTTGTTGCATCCAAACAGGAATGTAGGCATTGGACAATGGATCATATACATTTTGTTGTTGAGATTTGTTAGTTGCGAGTTGTCTGACAAGAGAACTTATCTTATCCAATTTACTTTCCATTATGTGTTACCCAACACCATAAATAGATGTCGCATTAATGCCTCCAAACTACTGAAAATACGTATTCATGTTTGCTCACAAAAGAAATTTCTTGTTTTTACACTGAAACAAACATGATCAAAAGACACAGGAAACATACAAGAACAAAACCCATGAGCATTGACAAAACAAGACACTAGAAAATAAACAGAAAAGAATTCAAAGAAAAGCAATCTCAAGATTATCAAACACCACTACACTCCCTGACAATGACACCATTTTGATCGGACTATATTGTCATGATATGATATCAAATAAATTACCAAATCCCTCTACACTAATATAGCATAGGGATGACTCAGATCGTCTCTCAGAAGGAACGTAGCCAATTAATGATAATCTTAGGATTAAAATGTTATTGGGGTTTGGGTTTATAATGTTGAAATGAGGGTTTGTGTTGGATTCTAAGACTAGTAAATGAAAGACAATGCAAGTAATTAAAACTCTAACCTAGCTAAACTACAATTGCAGAAGAATTAAAGGGTACATAAAGCATTCAACGAAATCTAATCTAATCTAATCTAATCTAACATACTTGCATCCAAATGAAGAACGACCAAATACTAACATTCAAATGAAAGAAAGCATTGCAAGAATTTAAATGAATTGAAATACATTAAAAAATTGAAAGTAATGTAAAATGTAAGGGGCATTAAATCGAACACATTGCAAGCGTAAAAACTAAGCTAAGCTAAACTCTAAAGATAAAGTGGAGTTCTCTCCCCCTGATTGGATGGACGGTGGATGTGGATCAGATCACGAAGCTTGTGGATGAAGGTGGAAGCGCTTCTCCTAACTCGGACAAGGGCTTAGTAGTGCGGATTCCGGAGATGAAGATGGGAGCACCTCTCCCAACCAAGACAAGGGTTGATGCGGACAAGAAAAGCAAGAGACCACCACGCCTACTTCTTGATCGGAGATGAACTCTTGGAAGCTAAGAGGGTGGATGACCATCACATCCTCTTCTTCTCCTCAAGCTATGTGTTCCCTCGCGAGGAAACCCCTCCCAATCATGGTGAGATGGAGGTGGAGATGACTTTTGGAGATGGATGGAAGCGCCTCTCCCAACTCGGATGAGGACTTGGATGGAGGACGACAATAAACATGGAGGAGGAAGAAGATGACTCCAATGGATCGATCCCTTGCCCTAGATCTGAGTTGAAGCTTTTATATGACCCCATTGAGTCAGCCCACGCCACGACCGTGCTAGATAGCATGACTAGGCCGTGCTGCCACTTCTAAATGAGCTTCCAGAGTGGGACACGGCTAGGTCATGTCAATGGTCACAGACAGGCCATGTTCCCTACTGTGGTGTGCTCCAAGCTCAATCGATTTCTCATTTGAGTCGCTATAAAATAAGATACACTCATATGCCAATAAAATGCTATCAATTAGAAAGGATTTGAAGTAAAGATCAAAATAAATCTTTACTCATGAAATATGATATAAATATGAAATTAAACATCATTAGAAACGTATACAAAATAATAAGTTAAATGGTTGGTTATTAATAAGTAAGATCAGATCAAATAGATTATATAATATAATATAAACAAAGCTTAGGTTTATTATTTTAAAATAATAATATATGCATTTATATTAAAAACCCTCTATTAAATAATTTTATAAATGTTTTAAATTATTTATATTTTCAAAAAAATATATTCATTTCAATTATTCAATAAAAATCATCATATTATCTGCCTATCTATACGAAGGTCCATTATTCATTATGATTGGAAACTTTCATTCCAACCCTCATATTTAGAATTAATCCCGACCTGGAATAGAAACTATCACGCGTGTCAGAGGCTGAAGAGGTTATCGCACGGACGTCACCGGCTGAAGCGGCTTTGGTTTTGCCCAATCCTTTCCTTTCTTCAGCGTCTTGGTAACTCTCACAACGCCAATCTCTCCCTTTTTCTCCATCTCGTTGCTTCCTTCATATTGTTCTTCCCGACGATCTCCTTTTTGAAGGTATATATCTCCTTTTGCGTTTTCTCGATTTATCTCTCGAAGCTCGTATAGGTTGGATCTGGTTTTTCGATTCATTTTCTTTGTGGATTTTTCATTGACGACGCTTGAAGATTGCTTTTTGGGATCTAGAGTAGTTAGGGAATTAGGTTTTTCTTATTTGTTGTCATTTTTGTTGATGCCATGGGAATAATTGTATGTTCCAAAGACGAAGTAAACGTGATTTGGAGATCCGTACATATCATTAATTACGAGGTTATGTATTTCAGGAAAAAAAATCATCTTCAGATTTTGGATCATGATTGCTCAATTTATTATCGAGGAATCAAATTGAATCCTTTTATGTAAAGAAACCAAATTGAATAGAAGATAAACGGTTGCTTACTTCGTATTTGGTTTTCTGTCGTCTGTGCAGGATTAACAATCAAAATCTCATTTTGATTTTGATCTTATCACAAAGTGTTTCTTCTTGTTGTTTTTCATTTTCTGTTTAGCTTCATTTGAATAGGTTTAGCAATTAAACCTCATTTTCATCTTGACCTTATTGTAACGCCTTTCTCACTGTGGTACTCTGTCTGGTTTCATTTGGGTAGATTCTATCAACTGCCTTCAACTCAAATAATATTTTTCAGAATTTCAAGTGAATATTTGGTTTTGGAATGGCGGATGATGAGAAGGTAGGAGAGGGTACTTCTCGTGGAGCTGACTGGGAAGTTGTATCCCTCACCGCATCTGCTTATGCTGCTGCACCTGGTCCACAGGAGGTTGACCCTTCTGATGAAAGTAAAGTGATGGAGAGCGAGAGCATAAGTAAACCTGAGTCATCTACCGCCGCATTATTCATGTCTGGTCACTTTGTTTTTCCACCCAGTGAACATGAGAATCTCCCAATACAACCGGATACAAATGAGATCTCTGGTGGCCCAGAGGAAATTATTGGAAGCCCTGAAATGGTTGATACTGATGATGGCATAGATCAGTTGCAAACTGAATCAAAAGATGACCTACATGGAGTTGAATTTTTCGATGAGGAGAGTAAAGTTTCTGTGCATGAAACCGGATTTGAAGAGGTTAAGGGATCCCAAAGGTCTACATTGGTCGGATTGGAGCAGTTTATACTTGCTGATCCTGATTCTGTTGCCAGTCATTCTGAAATGCAGAGAAGTGTCACCAAAATTGAGACTAGTGAATCTTTAGATGTGAATACAGATTCTTTTGAAGAGCACAAAATAGCTGATGAAGATGAATCTGGTGGACCTGAGCTTCCTTCCCAAGCATGGTGGAAGGCACATGTAGCATCTGCGTACCGCCAGGCAAAGGAAGCTAATGCATTTTGGTCTGTTGTAGTGGCTGCTGCTGTTGTTGGCATTATAGTTCTTGGGAGACGATGGCAACAGGATAAATGGAAGTTTACCATCACTGATGAGGTATGCTTGGTTCCATTGTGAAAATGCGCTATGAAGAAAACTAACTACTTTGTTGCCATAAATACCACCAAGGTTTTAAAATGTGTATATAGGTATGTAGTTGACTGACAACATAGTGAATATGCATATGCAGGGCACATGGTATAAAATTTTGAGCCTTGTTAGAGTTTCAATCTTTGATAGGAATAGTACAGATTTTGTAGCATGTCCTTTGAAATTTGGATTAGCATCTGTTGTTGTCTGAAATAACCTATCACACCTCACACACACATTAGGTAAACATGCTAATAATTTCATAGTAAACAATGTTGATTATAATTCCAATCATCTTAAAATCAGTTAATACAATAATTAATTAAAGAAAGTATTTGTTAAACAACTTAAAATCAATTAATACAGAAATTAATTAATTAGTGATTAACTAATCACTACTGTAATTAATTAATACAAGTAATTAATTTATAAAATTAATAGTGTATTACATAAGTTATATAACTTATATTAATAACCTTGATTATAAAGTTTTTAATCAATTAATTGATTATATTATAAATTTTATAATGTAAATTTTCAAATAAAACTATAGTTACTTATAATTTTTATTATATAAATTTTAAACTCAAAAATCTTTTGAGGTTGAAACAACTGAGACTCGACATTTCTCCATGTCAATGCTTATTCATTGCCTCATCCTCGAGTCTCCATTACTAAATCCAATTTCACGAGTATGCTTAACTATGATATTTTCATAGATATTGTCCCATAGTAGATGAGGTAATATGAATCTCGTTTGGTATCAGTTGATACCGTAGGTACCATTACAGCACATACCACATAGACGCAATTTATGTGCATACACGTGTCCATGTCATTGTTTGAAGTGCTGACCTATGCCACCCGAAATAGGCGGTATTTATCGTTCCGACATGGGACCGACACAGGTACCCTACCTGCACTGTGACCGCAAGGCCGTCACGAGGTCGTGGAGGGTGCCGCGACCCCGCGACGGCCTTCGCGGGAGCGCGGAGGGTGCCGCGACCCCACGACGACCTCTACGAGGTCTCAAAACTTGCAGCTATTGCCACGATTTTTTTTAAGGTTAAATTTTTTATTTTTTAAATAACTATTTTTTATTATAAATAAATTATTAATTATTATATAACTGCTAATTATATATAATAGTTATAAACATAATATATTATTAATAATAATTATAGAATATTCAGAATTATTTTAAATTTTTAAATAATTTTAAAAATTAATAAAATATTTTATAAAATAATCTAAAATTTTCATTATATGTTGAAAATTGAATGTGAATTTAAAATAATCTATTTTTTAAAAAATATAATTCTTAAACATTTCAAATAAATTTTAAAATATTAAAAATTTATAAATACATTCAAAAAATAATTTAAGACCTTCAAATAATTTTATAATTATCTTTGAGCATTTCAAATAATTTTATAATTTTAGATTTATTTTTGAATTTTGAGAATTACTTATTTTTAAAATAATTTTATTAAAATTTAATAGACATTATCTTATGAGAAAATATTGAAATATGAATTTGACATATCAAAATATAACATCAATAGTGAGCATATTTAATAATCAAATATTAATAAAATTAATTTTTAATTAATATACACTTATAATTAAAAATAAAAAATATATGGAAACTGTATTGACACAGCACGATACGTTATAGAAATCGTATCGTATCGTATCGTTTCGGTCCTTGACTGAAACCTCGGCATGGGTCAAAATTTTAAACCTGGGTCCATGTTTCTATATAGCGGTGTATCGTATATAGTGATAAAAAATAATTAATTAATTTTATATATATATATATATATGATGTTCGTAGTGTATTATATTAATCAACATATTTAGTTTATACTTCGACGTACACAAAAGGATATGTCAATTATTACAATGCAAAATACTTATGGTTGTCAAAATTATATGTTTCATGATTGTATCATATGATACAATGTACTTCATATTTAAAAAGATATGATTCTTACTTATGGATTAGAAGTGAAAAGAAGATTCAATACAATTTGATATGAATCTTGTTTGATACAACTCTTATAAAAACCATCCAAAGTTAAATCTAATCAACTAAATTAAATCTAACTCATTGAAAATTATAAACAAACAATGATGTACAACAACAACGAAGCCTTATCTTACTAGGTGGGGTTGGCTAAAGTTAACAATGATGTAGAAGAAAAAAAATCTTATCAAGTGGAGACAAAAAATTGACAAAAACAAATGTGAACTCCTAACAATGATATTCAAGAAAAAAAATCTTGTTAAATTGATTTTAGAGTGATAATAAGAGCAAAATTAATATTGACTTAGAAGTCATATCATATATAAGTTATCTTCCATTTGACGACAAATATTTTTTCTATTTCAAAAGCATTTGACGAGAATTTTTCCTATTGCTCATTTTATTCCAATTTTTAATAGAATGAAATAAGCAATAATTTGTTCATTATCATCAGCAAAGAATTAAAAACTTATGTATTTGTTATCAAATAACATCAAATTCATCTATTGTATTATGCTATTAAATAAATATTGTATTATTTTATATATTTTTAATTATCAAAATTATTGTGTATAAAATGGAATTATTTTTTTAATATATATATTTAACCCTTGTGATTCACAATTTGATAATTTATCAAACAATTTAGAATAGGAACCTCATTCAACAATCTTGCTATAATATGATGATCAAATATATGATATACAAGTCACATGCACAAATTAGTATCAAAAGTGTTTCACTTATCAAACAAGTTTCAAGTTAACATTACTAAGCTATCAAATAAGGTAACTTAGACCTTTTGGTGAACAAGTTCAAATGAACCGAATATTTTTTTTTCTCAAACTACATATGCAAATTGTATATGGCATATGTGGTTGCTTTCTAGATCCACCTAGGTGATTGTATATGTGACCTTGTCGTTTGCTTTTTAAAACCATGCATACTGCCTGTCCCTTTCTTAGTTATAGCTGATTCTGAAATAAAATTACATTAAGTTGCTCGTATAAATTCTTCTGATGTATATTCATGCTAATTACAATTAGGTTCTTATTGATGAAATAAAGTGAATAAATAAAGACAAAAATATATTTATATAAGTTCTAGATAGAGTGGTATTAATAAGTTATGATATGTTTGGGAAGTATAGATTTATTTTTAATTTTTGATCAAATATGGTTAAGAAAGTTTTACACCCTATTTACAAGAGAAGAAAATTAAGAAAAAAAGGGGAAAAGTCTGAGAGAAAGCAGGGAAGCTAGTAGTGAGCATCATGTCTACTTGAGAAAAGTGAAGGGACAATATAGAAGTACAGAGATTAAATAAGCCCATTTTCTTCCCAACTCAATTATCCCAATACTAGAAAGAAAAGTGAGGGAACATTAAAATATTCCTTACCTTCCTATTTTGCTCATGTTGCCACCTTTATCTTGCAATTACAGCCCTCCTATGCTTGCCTCTTCCACCTCTTCATTATCTATTGACGACATGAATACTTCTGAATCGTTGTGTTGTCATCTTCCTCGATGCTTGAGCATGGTGGTGTTGGCATCCTCTTCCACTTCTCAACGACTTTGGTAAGACAATGGCATTCACCCACTGCTCTTAGCTTGAGAAGGTTGAAGTGAGGCTGTTGCCAATGCCATATCAATTTACAGCAGAAACACTTTCCCCTAATTGCATTTAGTAAACACCTTATCCCTCATCTTATATGTTTTACCCTTAGCAAACACCCTCATTTTTATTCTCCCTCACAGATCTTGCATCCACTACTGATCATAATCTCCACTACCCTCTCTAATCCATTCTCCTAGTTAGTGTTGTCCTGTATCCTCTCTCTTTCTCTCTCTCTTTTGGTGCTGGTAACCCCTTCAATTTCTTTATCTGGAATTCCTTCCTCCTTTATCCTTTTCACTTGTGCTTGAGTGAATTTGCTGTACTCTTTGATCCTTGTTGTGCTGCTCCAATAACCATGTAATTATCCTCGTCGATCTGCTTCTGCATTGCTCTTGCTCGGTGCTAGGGGACTATAATTCCTAATTCCAGAACAATAATCAACTATTGTCAAGGTTTAAAATCTTGTTTCAAGATGGTCTCATTCCTTGGTTAGAGCAAGATGTGCCAATGGCATGTAGGTCCTAGTGTTGGTCCTTGTTTTGAGCCTCGAAGGAAGAAAAGAGCAGGGAGGAGTACCTGATTGGTTGGAACCCTTGATACCTTTCCCACACCTATTGAAAGGTTTGTTGCACCTCATCTTTGTGGAGGAAGCTTCTGATTGGTCTTGTCTATGTAGAGGAAGGCTCATGACCCACCTTGGGAAGGCTTTGTTGTGCCTCATCTTAGCAGAGGAAAGCCGGTTTAACTCGTCCTATGTGTCAATCCTCTAGCAGAGCCACAATGATATTGACACATTAAAAATGATAAGTTTTTATTGTGGTGATCGACATGGACAATTATTTTGAACCATCACCATTGTGCACTATCATTTGGCCTGCTAATGGAATGATATTTTGAACCATGACCATGTGCACTCGATTTCCCACAAAGTTCGTTGGACATGCTCTAGTGGTATTGAGACTACTTACTCCCCACCATTCTTAGCAATAACCCGCAACATGTGGTCACCTGGTTTGAAATAGTCACAAGAAGAGACACAAACTGTGATCTATGGACTGACCCATTTAATTATTTTATCATTCAAATCATATTTATTATCCTTTGCATCTTAAAAAAATTTGTACTCATCTCTTCTGTCTCCTTATATGGCACATCATTGTGTATTCTTCTTCTTATTGTTGTTATAGTTATTATCATGACGATGATCATCATCATCTGAGTAGGTGCTTTTAAAATTGTCATACTCTATTGTTAGTCTTGCGCTGGCAGAATTTTGAAAAATACGATTAATAGTGCTGTCACCATGGATCTAAGCAACATTATTATCAGAGTGAGATTGGATCATCTTGAAATTAAATCTTCCAATACTTATAATGGCCTTACATGTATGTTTGAGTTGCTTTTACAGAGATTATTGCGCAATTTTGTAAGCTAGATACTCTATCATTGAAGAGAGGAAGAACTATGAGAACATTGAGGAAGACCTCAAAAATAATCAAGAACCTCTATCCCTATTGAATGTAATGAATTTGATCATGATTACAATCATGATGACATGTTCATATGGGTCTTAACATTGTGAGTTGACATATATTGAAACAATTGCAATAGAGACGTTCTATTGTATATAGGATACTATTTTATATTATTATTATTAAAAATCTTCCTAAACACCAACCGAAAATTTTCATTATGGAGCTTGTAGTATGTTTTGAAGACTTCATGATGCTTACACCTCAAGCTTGCTGATAAAATTAAACTTCAGTTCATTTTTCAATTTTGAGGATCTTATATCTTACCAAGAGTCTTTTGAACCTCCACTTGTGTTTGTTAATTTTTTAAGAAATGAGATACTAAATGTTGTGTTTATGCTTTCAAGCATGATCAATTGATTAAATCAAAAGGGTATCTTAGAGAGCCTAAATGAATTTTTCACGATATATCTCTGATTGACTAATTTAAAGCTGAAACTGAAAGAAACACGTAGCATGAGTCTATGGAGAATACAAAATTATACTTGGAGGTAGTGGCAGGTCTAGGTAGAGCTCAAGGGGGACAGTTGCACCCACAGTTCATGAAAACTAAAGGATATAATTATTTCACTATTTATCTTTTATAAATAAATTTGGTGAGTAGGTTCAAAGATGAGCACTAGATTTCATAGTTATATAAGTTGAATCAATTAAATTCAAAAATATGAACAGGAAAGGAAGACTAAAGTGTAAAGAATAATAAAGTGTGATCAAACGGATTAGAGTTAGTTATAACTACTGATATAGTATTGTGCATAGCTCAATGGAGGGATAAATTTGATGCATTATTTTGGATGACATATGTATAAGAAATGTTTTCTAATACTCAATGCTATCCTTGAGGTGAGCATGGCAAACCACAGTGCTCAATGATATCATTGTTCAGTTGGAAAAAACATGGTAAAGATATGATAATACACGTTCATGATTATTCATGTCCAAGAATGATCATTAAGTTGTTTCTTTTATTAGCTAGTACCATTTATTTGTTTTTCCTTAAAATGAATTAAAACCATTTTGGATCAATATTTAGATTGCTCTGTAAAAGTTTTTTTTCTTTTAAATGTTACTTCATCATTAGGCAAGTGTGAGCTTGGTGCAGCCTAAGGAGTTAGCAGGATTACTACTAGTATAATGGATGCTAATACCTATTCATTTCCCAATCTCTCTCTTGTGTAAATAAGCTCACTTATTTATGTGAAAGTGCTTAGAGTTGGTTGTCGCTCCCAATCCTGTCTTGTATTTCATTGAACATGAAGCCGTCTTCAGTCATTGCTGCCTTGACTTACATCCTTATTGGTACAATACTTCTCTAGTTCACCAGAATCACACTGGGGACTAACTCACATCTAATTCTAGCATGTGAATGTAACCTATGTTGCAATCAGGAGGCATTATATTTTGACAAAAATATCTCCTAAGGAGTTCACTTCTGATCTTGTCAGTGCAGGTTGCACTTGTCAGTTATATTGCTGATGCAATTATGTGACAGTCTATTTTCATGTTTACACGATAGTATGTTACATTCTATTCTCATGTTTGCATGATAGGCTTCACAATACCAGTACAATGTTTTAAGAAATTCAGCTATCTTTTTTATTATTATTATTATTATTCCCTCAAGTTCTTTGTCAGATGAGGGATATCAGTTGCTTGAGATTCCGTGTGTTACTGAATTCCAATCAATGAATCTATTTCTGTAGCTTCTTTTTCTCTGTCACCAACTAAAAATTTTAATCACCTTTAACAGAAGATGAGCAGGATGCTGCGACCTGTTGGCCGGTTTAAGAATGTTATGCTTGGTGGTCACCAGCCTAGCAAAGGGATACACTAAGATTCACATATCACTCAAGGAGAAGATGATGATGACGACGACGACGAGAAAGAAGAAATAAGTTCATATAGTTCACGAGGTGTATTTC
Source organism: Hedychium gardnerianum (assembly GCA_038050645.1). Classification (NCBI taxonomy): domain Eukaryota; kingdom Viridiplantae; phylum Streptophyta; class Magnoliopsida; order Zingiberales; family Zingiberaceae; genus Hedychium; species Hedychium gardnerianum. The sequence continues at coordinate 11,550,323 of JBBUKS010000113.1, read as the reverse complement.
TGGGAATAGGCACTTCAAGTGCCTCTATGACTTGCAAACTCAACAGTTTGACCCTATTCCTGTTAATTTTTATTGGGAATCTGTTTAATATGCTTTGGGTATATGTATGAGGATCTTCAGGATCATAACTTCATGCAATTATTTTGTGAGAACTATTGTACTCGCTGGAAATCTGTGTTCAGTATTTAAGAATATTATTCATGCTTGAGTTTGCAAATCATTTCTTAGTTTCAAAATCATATGCACTGAGAAAAACTGCACTGTAGGATTAAGTCCATAGGATTAAGTTAACATGGATGAACCTAATCCAATTAAATTCACATGAGTGAGCTTGGTTTTCATAAGATGGGTTTACACTTAATTAATACACATACAACTAATTGTTATTAAGGAATTAAATCTTAATTAAATGATCTAATGTTTAATGCATATAAAGGGGGTTTAGATTAATAGATGTGGATTAAATGTGTAGATCTAATAGTCCGGTTCATTAACATTGATAGGTTGTTAATGATGGATTGGTTTTTTATGTGGATAGTCCCTATAAGATGGCCCAAGTGCATAAGGGAAGAAGTTTGACTATTTTGGGCATCTTGATTTCATCTTTCTCCTTTCTTCCCTATTGAGAAGAACTTCGGATTGCCTCCCACTCCTATAGAAGGTCATTCCGCGCTTGTAGGAACTCCGGCGACAAGTAAGAGACACAATGATATTAGCTATGGACTCAAGTCAGCATTTGGTTTGTCATTGTATCGAATTCAGATTTTAGTCTTAGCCTTAAAGATTGATAATAGCTAGATTTTGTCATTGTTGATGCATATAGATTAAGTTCTATGTAGACAACAATTGCTTACAATTAGAATCAGAGCTTAGGATTAGCTTGTCATCAATTTTTAAGACGTAAGGATTATTTTCGACGATTTAGAAATATACATCGATTTTGTATTTGATTCCATATGGATGAGCAAATCGATGTATATCCGTTGAATGTAGCATTGGAAAACCCTAGGATATAACCTAGATTTTGAGTTTTTCATGTTATCCTTGAAGAATGCAAATTACGACAAAATTTTAGGGTTTTTCAAGCTAGAAAATCGTGTTCAGAAATCAGGTTTTTTTTATACCAATCGATTGGTGATCTTCACTAATCAATTGATAATCGCGATTTTAGGCACAAAAAGCTCTCAAATTGATTGGGTGATCGATTGATGTTAACCAATCGATTACCATAAGTCTCAATCGATTAGGATGTCCAGAATTACGCACAGAAAGGTTCCAGAACTGATCGGCTGATTGAGTGATGTTCACCAATCGATTATTGAATTTGAGGTCAGATACAGAAGGTTCCGGAATCGATCGGCTGATCGATTGGTGTTCACCAATCAATTGAGCCAATCGATTACTGAATTTGAGGTCAGATACAGAAGGTTCCAAAATCGATCGATTGGAATTGATCGGCTGATCGATTGGTGTTCACCAATCGATTGAGTCAATCGATTACCAAATTTGAGGTTAGATACAGAAGGTTCCAGAATCGATCTGCTGATCGATTGGTGTTCACCAATTGATTGAGCCAATCGATTACAGTTATTTGGGTTGTCTACAGAAAGGTTTCGAACCGATTGGTGTTCACCAATCGATTTGGCCAATCAATTGGAGTGGATAAACTCGCAAACAGAAGTCTTCTTAATCGATTACCATTGGTGGGCAATCGATTAGCGTGACCTAGAATTAGCACATAAAGTATGTCAATCGATTACTATTTGAAGTCAATCGATTAAGCACTGTATCAATCGATTGATAACTAATAACAATCGATTGATAACTGAATTTAGCTCAGTTTCAACAATTTTTCTTGGATTCTTCTTCGCACTTGCTATTTAGTCAAGCTAATACTATCGCTAAAGCGAGAACTATTGGGGAGGCTGGGGGTATTTGCGTATATGAATGTATATCCATGCTAAAGATGGTTGACCCAAAGAAAAGTCACTCTTTATGCCAAATGTATGTTTGAGGAAGCTCACAAATCTAGATTGACTTCTAACTCATGTGCATAGTGTGTCGACTCAAAGGAAGGGGCACTATGTGGCCGATTAGAAGTGTTGTGAGTGATGTTAGAAAACATAAGCTAATTAAGGAAGCTCATAAATAAAGTATCATGCACATAACGTGTCAGCCTAAAGGAAGGCGAGTTATGTGGCAGATGAAGGTAATTATGAGTTGTTTAAAGAGTATCAATAGCAAATTACAATTTAGTCTAAAGACTTAATGTGATGTTACACTAGATATCTCATTTATTGTCCATAAAATTGCATGTTTGTTTATTGCATTTTGTTATTGCACAACTATAAAGATACATGCCTTGTTTATTAAATTGAGTTATGTTCTTTGCTTTTGTTTATGTAGTGCTCTCAATGTCTGCTAATTTAAACAACATCCCCGTGCTTACTGGCACAAACTTTGGTCAATGGAAAGAGCATATAATAGTACTTTGAGGATGCATGGATCTAGACTTTGCATTTAGGTATGATCGCCCTACACCTTTATCTAGTGATTCGACTATGGATCAAAAGGTGATCTTTGACAAGTGGGAGTGATCAAATCGTATGAGTCTAATGATCATGAGGATGTCATTTTCCGGAATCCCTTAGAGGTTCAATAAATGAGAAGGAGGATGCTAAAACCTTCCTTAAGGAATTAGCAAACTGATTCGCCTCAAACAAAAAGGTCGAGACTACTACACTTCTCACGAAGTTAGTATCCATGCGATACACCGAGAAGGATAACATTAGAGAGTACATCATGGAGATGTCGAATTTGATTACAAGGCTAAGGACACTAAAGTTGGAAATGTCTGAAAGCATCCTTATGAACCTAATCCTAAACTCTCTACCTACACAGTTCACTACTTTTAAAATTAGCTATAATACTCAAAAGGATAAATGAACACTAAATGAGCTCATAGCTCAGTGTGTATAGGAAGAAGAGATATTGAGGAGTGACATATCTCATAGTGCTCACTTTGCATCCCCATCTCAGTATTCGAACAAAAAGAGAAATGATAAAAGTAAGAGTAAGGGCAAACAACTTGCAGTGACAGGGGCTTCAGGGCATAAGGTACAAAAGCAACAAGATCTGAACCCAACTTATTTCTTTTGTAAAAAGAAAGGTCATCTGAAGAAGAATTACCCCAAATACGTCAATTGACGTGTCAAGAAAGGTATACTTCTCAACTTTGTCAGTTCAGAAGTCAACCTAGCTACCATACCTAATAACACTTAGTGGATATATACTGATGCAACTACTCACATAAGTGTAACTATACAGCGTTGCCTCGGGAGCCGAATGTCAATTGATGCTGAAAGATTCATCTATATGGGAATTGGCAAAAAGGCAAATGTAGAGGCGATAGATGTCTTTAGAGTTTGTCTAGGGAATAATGTACTTTTGAATTTAGAAAATACATTTGTAATGTCGTCATTTAGACGAGACTTAATTTCTATTTCATATTTGGACAAATCCGGTTACACTTGTTCATTTGGAAATGAAAAGTTAGTATTTTTCGAAATTCTATCTTGTGTGGTACTGGTTCCTTGATTGACAAACTATACAGATTGGACACTGAAACTCATATGGATAATATT
>JBBUKS010000113.1:11503891-11521175 GCA_038050645.1 Hedychium gardnerianum | reverse complement strand
TTTGCATTTTTGGTTGCCTGTGTAGCTTTGGATCCCATCCCTGATTTTTTTCTCATTTCTTACCTTAGTTTTACCCCTGTACTTATATTTTGCTATCATCGAGCTGTGTTCCAACATTTGATATCAGCTCTGTGAATTTTCTACATGGAATCATACTTCCAACGCAAATGTTGTTTTGCCTCTCTATCATTAATGAATTTCTTTCCTGGCGTTTATGATTTTGTTTGCCTCTCGATCATTAACGATTTTTTATTTTATCGCTAATTCTGTTGTAGATTTGCGATGATTTTTTTTCATCGCTAAAATTTATCGCTAAATTAATATTTTTTTGTAGTGTTTCATCGAAATATAAGAGAAAGTCTTCTTGTAATCAATGTATTCTTTTTGAGTGAATCTCTTAGCAATAAGATGAGCCGTATATATCTCAAGATTCAGTGAATCTCGTTTGATTTTAAATATTCATTTACAACCAACAAGTCTCACTCCTATAGACATTTCAACAAGTTCCCAAATACTATTGTCTGTCATAGATTTTAACTCTTCTTTCATGACTTCAATTCACCTCTTGGGATTAGAGTATTATTTGACTTCTTAGAAAAATATAGTATCACTTTCCAATCTTATGTCAAACTCATACTTTTAGAGATAAATATAATCACGAGAAATCGTGGATCTCCTTACCCTACTAGATCACCTTAAAGACACTTATGGTTGAGGTACTTGCTCATCCATATCAGACAATATCTCAATTTCAATCGAAGGTTCCTCCAATTGCATTAAAGATGACATGTGAATATCTTAGTTTATTACTCCCATTGAATATGTAATATCCACAATGTAATGTATAGATATCATACCATTACTCATTGCACTAATAGTAATCATAGGAGGATCGTTAATGTTTTCCTAAAATGATATATCTCTAATCTTAGTGCTGCCATTATTCTCGATAAATTTGACATTTTTGTCTCAAAAAATGACCTATTTAAGGGGTTATAAAATTTATAGCCAGCGAAAATTTTAAAGTAGCCTACAAAATTGCAGCTAATAATCCTTAGGTCCAGTTCCTTTCATTAGGCCTATAAGGTCTAACATCAGTTGGATAATCTCAAATGTGTAAATGCTTAATGTTAAACTTCTTACCCACCCACAGCTCGTGTATAGTGTCACTCACTGCTTTACTGGGTACTCTATTGAGTAAGTATACTACAGTTTTGAGTGATTCACACTACAAGGATTCCGGTAAAAAAGTAAACATCATCATATTTTTTACCATATCCTTTAGAGTTCGATTTTTATGCTCGGCTACACCATTTTATTGAGGGGTATCAGGCATGGTGTACTGAGTAACTATCCTGCAATCAGAAAGGTAATTTGCAAAAGGTTATGGACATTGTTCACTTGATCCATCATATCGACCGTAATATTCACCTCTACGATTAGATCTGATACCTTTGATTTTCTTGTCTAGTTGATTTTCAACTTTGATTTTAAAGATCTTGAATACTTCTAAGGACTGTGACTTCTCATGAATAAGATATAAATAGTTGTATCATGAATAGTTGTCTATGAAACTAATAAAATATGTGTGCCCGTTCCAAGATGCTTTAGGGAACGATTCACAAATATTTGTATGTATTTGTTCTTAGACTTTCACTGGCTTGCACCCTTATTTCTTTTATTAGTCATTTTTTTCTTAACACACTCTATACAAACATTAAAGTCTGACATGTCAAGGGAATCAAAAATTTCATATGACATTAACATTTCTATGTGTTGTTTGGATATATGTCCTATACGTATATGTCACAATATGAAAGAATTCTTATCAATCAAATTGTGTTCCGTACTTATGCTATATATTATTTTATTATCAATAGGAGTTAAGGTGTTTAATCTGTATAGTTTATCAATCAAGGAATCATTGTCAATCAATATTGAATTTAGAAAAATACTAAATATTTTATTTTCAAATGAACAAGAATAACCAGATGTGTCCAAACAAGAAATAAAATTAAGTTTCGTCTAAAAGACGATACAATGAATATATTATCTAAATCAAGACAGACATTAATTCCTAAATAAAACCTAAAAACATCTATCGAGCGTAACTCGTGTCTTACTTCCCTCGTTTGATTAATTGAAGAGTTGTGTTTGTTGTCCCCCCCCCCCGCTTGTGCATATCTTGATTCCCTCTTAGCCCTAGGTTTCGGCTCCGTCCTGAGCTAAGAATCATCGAGCGATCCTCCGCTATAACCTGGTATCAGAGCCTGAAAGGAGTCTTGAGGAGGTTCTAGCTGTGCAAGGCACTGTGCGAGCTGCACGTTGCCTGCGAAGGAGACGTCTGTGTGCGTAGTCTACTGACCGCCGAACTCGCCGAAAGACATCGGGCGGTAAAAGACGTAACCGCCATAAGACGCAAGAGGCGCAACATGGAGAAGTTGAGTCCCCGAGGTGAAGGCTGAGCTTAGGCCTCGCCGTGTCAGGAAGTAGCCACCGCCTTTGACGTCGGCAAACACATCAAGCACAACCCCGTTCTGCTTAACCTCTGTTCTAGATTCTCGAGTAAGCATGGAGGGATCCTACTATTACTCGAATGATGAGGAACACCTTCAAAGTTGTATATATGCACCAAGCGGTTACAACGATCCAACGTTCATCGAGGTCTGGAGCGACCCAGACTCCGATGAGGGAGGTAACATCTACTCGTCTCCGCAACAACCGGTCTGGGGTTGTTGTGTATCTGAAGCGTCAGATTCATCAGAAGAAGAACGGCCGCAGCCCGGCTGTTTCTGTCGATACGCTTCATCTTCTGGATCAAACGATGCTTCCCCGTCGTCTGAATCCACCGAGTCCGAATGGGAAATGGACTACGATACCAGCTCAGTGGCCAGCGATGCATCAGGTAACTCTCGTACTGGTTCTACTGAGCATACTGACTCATGCAGGAACTCCGAAGCTTCAACGTCATCATGGGAGACTGCATCTACTGAGGAGTCAGCCTCTTCATGGGAGACAGCCATGACCTGCTCCTATGAGGCAGCCGAAACGTCTGCGGCATGCCAAAGCCGCCGACCGACTGGAATTTCACGATGGGACCCGGAGATCTCTGACGATCTCGACTGCTTCCCGGCGATTGAATGGATGTCCCATCCATTTTCGGAAGGTGGTGGGGGGAGTGGTAGCCTAGTACCACCGCTGCCTTCAGTGCATCTTCGAGCGCCACCGCAACGATGATTGAGTCCGTACTACAGGCGTTGGAAGAAGATGAACAGCTCTGGCGTAGGGTGACGCCAGGAGAAAGGGAAGGTGCCCGAGCAGAAACAGACCCGTGGGCCTTGTACTGTTCTGAAAGACATCTCGACACCTGCAAATCCAATCGCGGCCCGTAAAGCAAACCCAGCCCGAAGCAAATCCAAAGGTGGGCCGAGGAGACGTTGTTTCCGTTGGAATCAATTGCAAAAGAAGAAACGGACGGCGGCCACAGATGCCATGAAGATTGGTGATGGAATTGTTGGTTCGTCAGGCGGAAACATTAAAACAAAGTGTACTAATATATTCTCAGACATCTCAAGTTTTAGCATCTTTAGTCTTATGGTGAGATTGGACATCTCTATGATATACTCCCTTATACTTCCCTTTCTATGATACCGCATTAAGACAAGCTTTGATAATACAGTCGTTGTCTCGACCTTTTCATTTGAAGTGAAATAGTATGCAAGTTGCTTCAGGAAAGACCTAATATTCTCCCCTTTAGTTATTGAGGTCATTGGTTTTGGAATTAATAGTTTCATGATGTTTAGATTCATGCGATTTGATTACTCATACTTTTCAAATTCGGCCCTCTGTTTTGCAATGCTAGCACTTGTCAGGGGTGTGGGGCGATCATATCTCAATGCATAGTCTAAGTCCATACATTCCAAGACTACGATAACATATTTCTTTCATTGGGCAAAGTTTGAACTAGTAAGTGTAAGGATGTTGATATTAGTAGTTATTGATTGCATTGGATTTAAATAGAGGAAACACCATAAGCGCACGATTAAAGCCAAGAACATAGACAAATATTTATGATAATTATGCAACATAAAATACACATATGAATGAACTCTTACTGAGATATCAAATATAACATTATATTTTGTCTTTAGACTAGAATGCAAATTGTTATCAATACTCTCTATCTATAGCTGAAACTTTAATTGGCCATGTAATATGACTTCATTTGGGCCGACACATTATGTGTATAATTTATACTTTATATGAGCTATAAGAATATGTCTAAGTCTATAGCTTACAATTACCTTAATCAGTCATACAATATGTTTTCTTTTGGCCCAACATATTATGCGCATGATCTGATAAAAAAAAATATTTTTTAGTTGTGAATTAACATATATATATATAGCTAATTTTCTTTGAGCCAATTACTTTTAGCACAAATATACATATATTAATATAAAATGCACTAAACCTCTCTAATAGTTTTTACTTTGGTGATAGTATTAATTCAATTTAGTAATATGTGCGTAGATAGACTCAAAAAAAAACCCTTAGAAAACCTTAATCGAATAGAAATAATTGATTGATAAACATTAAGTGCACATATTTGAATTTAACAGTCGATTGTTGCTTAGTGTCAATCGATTAAAAATCATTCTACACCCAACCTCAAGGCCAACAATCGATTGTTACAAACCAATAGTTGATTGCTATAAACTAGTAGTCGATTGCTATGTATAACATTCGACTGATGGCTGCAGTCAATTTTTATATATAACAATTGACTGATAACTGTAGTCGATCTGATCAATCAATTAAAACACCTTCTGTGTTGACTCTATAACCAATAGTCGATTGCTAGAAGCAATCGATTACTAGACCTTCTGTAAGTAATCTCAGTCACAACAGTCGATTGGCACCGTATGAAAGTCGACTGATAAAATCAATCGAGTGCCTCAATCGATTATGGAACATTCTATACCCGAGTTTAAGCACAGCAATCGATTGTTGTCAATGACAGTCGACTGATAATATCAGTTGAATACCCCAATCGACTACATACTATTTTATTTGTTATTTTAGACATAGCAGTCGATTGCTGGAACACAGCAATCGACTGCTATTAACATAGTTAGATTTTAAGGATCAAATGTGATAGTTACCAAGAAAAATGGCAGTGGTTATCACTGTTATTCGTGTTCTTCGAATAAAAAGGTGAAAAATTCAAAATTCATGCCTATCCTAAATTTTCTTCTCGATTTTTTTGATGAACAAAGATTTTTTTTACATTAATAAATCTAAATCTAGCCTAAAACATCAAAAATCAACGAAAAACCCCAATTGTATCATTATAAAATTGATGAAAGGACTTGTAGCTATGATACCACTTGATGAAATTTGTTTTCTAAGCAAGAATTTGAAAACTTTTATAATTCAAGAAAATAGAAAACATGCAGATTTAGTATCATCGAAGCTTTAAAGCGGAAATTAAATTGCACAAAAATTAAAGAAGATGAACCTAATGCAGCAGAAATGTCATCCTTGTAATCTAGTGATCCTACAAAAGTCACTAGGTGTGGATCTTCTATAGGGATTTAGGCAACAACATCATACTCTCTTCACCAATGGATAGTAGGAAGATCTTGAAAATTACCTAATCCTATGGGGATCAAGCTCTATTTATAATGAATCTAATTTTATTATCAACCCATAGATAATAAAGAAACGGGTTAATAGGTTCTAAACTCACATCTAATAATACAAACCTACAATAACCATTAATTAGATCACTTAATGAGTTTATTTTTTAATAACATAAATTTGCATGTTACAAACAACATATAAGCCCATCGAATAGCGAGATAAAATCAAACAGATCAATCTTTATAGGATCATGAGGCTTTGGGGGTCAATATGGAGGAGGATCATTGCTTCAAGAAACAAGCTTTGCTACTATGATAAACAATAAAGGCTTACAATACAATGAAGGATGATCTACAAACCTTATAGATCAATTCACAATATTCCAGCCATTGACAAGACCAATTCTTAGTTTTAATATTGAATTTATCTTTTAATTAAAATATTATTTGTTAACGACATCTAAGTAACTACATAAGTGATCATTGTGAATAAACATACTTGACCAAACATCTTGAGACTTTGTGGATCATTACTTGTGTACCATTAGAAGTTGTGAAATGATAATATTGTATGTAATCTTTGAACTTGATGTCACTATAATAATCCCTGACAAGCGCAACCAATAGAGTGGCGACTGCCAGTAACTACCACTAGACGTTGTCAGGTGGCAGTCGATAGGGCTTGATGCAGGCAAATTGGGAAGTGATAGATGGTACAGAGTTGATGTTGTCACCTTCGTCAATTGATAAAGCCCCGCGATATGGGTTGGTAATAGCATGAGTTGACAACTCACGTGAACTCCCGAAAGGCTAGGAGTATAAAAGGATAGGTAGCCCCGTGAAAGAGGTATGATCTCTATAGGAGCATGTTTCCATTTCTCTCACATGAGCACAGGAGAGGGCACACTAGCCATCACCAACGCCCTCTAACTCTATTGACCTGCAAGTACAAAGAAAAATTTATTATTTATATAAATTTTTTATTTAATTCATTAAAATTCACTCCTTCTACACCCCAAATCTCAACTCATCTCATTAATTTCAATTTTCATCTAATTCTAATTCCTGAATTCATCTCTAATCAGAATTCATTAAAATATCGGTGCACAAACTTCCTCCCTATTTTCCTATCACTATAATAAAATTAACTTTCCACGGCGCGCGTCATCAACAACATGCGATTAAGACACGTCGTTAATAGTAATTTTTATGACACATTCAATTAAATGCACTGTGAATAATATTATGAAAATTGTCAACTTCTCATGCGATTAAGATGCGATTATGAAAAAATTTATGATAATTTTTATCAAAATTTTCATGCGATTATGAAAAATTTTATGACACATGCGATTAAGATAATCATTTATGCTTACTTCCTCAGATCTTTTCAATCCGACCAAACTTCTTTATGTCGTCACCTTCTCAAGTTTATTTTCATATTCTTTTTAATAATCTCTAGTTGACTTTCTATGTAAATCACAATGAGCACAAACATGATATTACACCATTTTATTTCTCTCAAGCCAAAGAATCTTGTTGGTGGCATCAACCATACTACAATTTTAGTTGTAAGGTGCAGAAATTGTCTATGAATTTTGTGGGTCATCCAATCTAGCATTATACAGTCAATCAAAATTTATGGATGTATTTGCAAATTATATCCTACTATCAAAACTCGATACATACACTTTGAGTTAGGTGTGCCATCAAATTTGGCTTCGGTAAGAAACATGTTAACTTGTTTTGGTTCTACAAAAACTTTCCACTCTTCATGAAGTTTCCCTTGCCTATCTTGCAATCCTCCAAATATCCTTCTCAGTCGCCAAATATCAAGGATGACACCATCATGAACAAGATACTTATCGACACTTCTTGCAATCTCTCAATCCAATCAAACTTCTTTAGGTATGACATCCTTGAGTTTGTTTTTGTATTTTCTTAATATACTCTAAGTGCCATTCCTTATGTCACCTAACATGTTAGAATTTATGGTATATATATATATACTTATGATATTACAATCGTTATATGATCATCATATAGAAGTTACAATACAGTGTAAAAGAAAATACATACTAAATGAGGTATATCGCGCTAAGAGAGTCTAATTAGAAATAATTGAATGTAAAATCTAGAATTAATTAGAAACAAATTGGATATATAATAATTAGAGTGCATTAGACAAAGATGTTTTTCTTTTCACACTCCTGAAATTGAAGGTGCTATAAATATCTTTACAACAACATATGACATGTAATTACTTGTCGAAGTTAGATCATAGGCACACCCAAAGAGATCTCTAAAGAATTTTAGAGATTATTTGACCCGGAGATTTGAATTACCACATAATCTCAAAACGAATAATTCACTTGGCCACAAAGTTAACATGCACTGTCATGAAATTATGTGATAGTTGCTACATCACAATAGCACTTTTACATTATTGCTAGATCGAATGACTCTTCTAACCTATAGACAATCTATGTGTTTTGTGGAATAATGATGAAACAATTCTCGAAGAATCATATGATGATACAACAGATTACTTTAAAGCTTCAAAATGAGGAGAAGAATGGACCTTGGGTGGTAGAGAGGATTCTAAGGTCATGCATCGAGAAGATGAGGACGAGAAGGTTATCAAGGAGGATGTGTGTAGGGTGTAAAGGTTGAGGTCACAAACATTGGCAAAAGGAAGGAAAGTCCATGACTGAACATCATCTCGCGACCTCCTCACCATCCAACAAGATATTAGAAGCTCTAGATGATCAAAATTTACTACGAGATCATTTTAGAATTGATGAAGGAGATAAAAATGTATTTGAATATATCTAATGTATTTGTGATATTGCAATGGTCGTAGGATTATATAAAAGCTGCGATATAGGAAAAAGTAAATGCATAAAGAAAAAAATACATAATTGGTATTTACTAAATGAAAAATATATAATGATAAAAAAAATCAAAACAATCAAAATAGAAATTTAAAACAATCATAGACAGATTTAGATCCAAAGAGATTAAACATTAAGTTTGAACCTCAAAAGAAGCATGGTAGCATTGAAAGAGAAAGATTAGAAATGGTGTCTTCTCCACTACTAAAAGAGATAAGATCAGAAAATGTAGTATATACGAAGATAAACAAAAAAAAAAAAAATTAGCTAAAATCAATCACATTACATAATATCTTAAATACAACAAGAGATACAACAGTGCGAGCTCGCGGCCGGTCAAGGTTGCAGCTAGGATTAGTTGAGGCCGCGACTGAGCTCACGGCCAAGGCAAGCTGAGGGCACGACTAGCCAAGCTCGTTGTCATGGCTAAGGCAAGCATTGAAGTCTCACAGCCGGCTAAGCTCGTGGTCAAGGGAACTCATGGTAGATCTCATGATTTCCGTCGCTAATTTAGTGATGAAATTAAGTTTTCATCGCTATTATAATGACAGAAATTTTAAGTTGTCGCTAAAATAGCGACGAATTTTAAGTCGTTATATTAGTGACGAAGTATAAAATCTGTCTAGACAGATTTTATACATCGTCACTAATATAACGACGGAATATTATTCTGTTGCTAAAATAGAGATGAATTTAATATTCCATCACTAATTAAATAGGTTAAATATTAATATTAGCAGAATTAGCGACGGAATATATATTTCGTCGTTAATTTAATATAGAATATATATTCCGTCGTTAATTTAATTACTATTTTATAGTATTCTTGTAGTGGTCTTTCTCTTCATCCCTTTTTTATATAAGAACAGATGATAACTTATATCTATAAAATATTTTAATAAACTATAAATTATTAAAATTTTGTAAAATTTATATATACTAAACTAATTATACATAATATGTAGATGAATATGTATAAAATATTTTCCTTAATGTAAATTATTCTCATAAATCATAAATTATGAAAATTTACGTATAAGCTATTTCCTATCTCAACATTAAAAAGGCTATATATTTTACATCAATTTTTTTAAAAAAAAAAATGGGCTCGACTAGTCCCGCTTTAAAAACATCTTTTCTTCCAGTTTCAACTACTCAACCAAGCTCAGCCAAAAGGTCATGCCAACTCCAACCTATACCACAAAATATTTAGCTTGCTATTTAGTCGTCATATCCCTGTGTTTTTTACTCTAAATTTGGTAGGTTCCTGAGCAATTGGAGACCAACTACAACTACTGAGACAAAAGTTTGAATAAATAATAAAAAAGGGTCAAAAGTGAGTTCAGTATGATCAAAGTGTGACTCAAGGAAACTCAATTATCACATGAACTTCACAAATGTCAAGAAGAAAATTTTGCATTCAGAAGAAGAAGAAAAACTTCATTCCACTTTGTGAATTATTTGAAAACTAAACCACAAAGGGGACATCATTTCAAATTATAGAATGCCAAAATGCAGTCTTTACAGTAGAAAAATAAAATAAAATAAAATAAAAAGATAAATATTTCATTGAGTAAAATATGAAGAGAGAGAGAAAAACATTTCTCTACACAATCTAAGTCCAATGTTACATTCCAATTATTCCATTTTCTCAAACAATATAAGATTACTACAATAAAAGACAGTGATTTTTTTTATAATTTCTTACTGTAGAAGCTAGTCTATTGTGAATGTGGCACATTTGCTGTTCACAATAAAATTGTCATCATGAGTTATTTCATATGATCAATTTTTTAATGAGATTTTCCATGTTTAGACTGTGTTTACTTAGGAAGAAACGGTGGAACAAGAAATTTTTAGTTGCCCTAGGAGGATGTTAGGACCTACAAGCTAGGATAATGTCACATGCATAACATTTTAATTTTACTTTATATCCGTCTCTTACTTTATATCGGTCTCTTAAAAGGATCAATCTAAAATTTAATCCTAATAATTTATCATCACTAAACCTTTCGGAGATAAATAAATCTCTTATAATACCTATTATTTACAAGCCATATAATACAAAATGAAATAAAGAAATAAATACAAGTACAGATGAGAAAGTAAAGCAATTTATAATTTGAGAAAAATTTATTTTGAATGCTCTTATTGTTTGGAATTGCTAATTAGAATTTTGCCTACGTAATGATTTACAAATTGTTAATTCGTAACATATTCTTGAACTACAAGCTCTACAAAGAATCCTACACTTAAGAGGGATATATTATGACACGATCGACCTCCTTTCTTTGAACTAAAATGTGATTGTGTTATATTGAGAAAATTTTATCAAAAAAATAAAAAAATGATAATGAATCAGATAACAGATGAATTTGAGACGATCAATTCGATCTTATAAAAAAAATTTATCGATCACCAAGATTAATCGAGAAACGTTCATGACACGCTAGAAACCTAGTATTTTTTGATTGCACATCTTATTTAGAGAAAAAATTCCTATAAATACGTAACTGAAGTTTGAATTATACATACTTGAATAATTACCTGAACAACAAGTGTTCATTTTTTTCACAAAGCATATTATATGCTCGTAATCCTAGCGGCAAAAGGCGAAACGTTCGCCCTCAATGTTTCCATCAATTTGTTCCAGAATTAATACGGAGGAAATAAATCACTAGGACTAATTTAATTAGCCCGGACAATAATAAATACATGAAGGAGGATAAAAATCTGATTACGACTGTATTGATGATGTTGGGCCGCTGCATTAGAAGCCGCCTGATACCTAAATTTAAAAAAAAAAAACTACCGTCATTATTTATAAATATTTTTCTATTAATTCTATTGGACATCTCTGTAAATAAATTTATTGGAAGAAACAACTACATTTCCCCCTTGATATTTTTCACTTTGTACAGGTACAACGAGTTCCCCTTCCGATTATGCTAGTACACTACATGACTCATCGCGATCATCACTGTAGTATCAATAAAGAGGGCAGGTGAGGCGCGGGGTGGGGACGGCCACCAGCCGCACCGCCCTGGGCGAGGTCAGCCCGAAGACATCTCCCATGTCCAATTCGCTGGGCTCCATGCCGCCGGGCAGCGCCCACTCGAAGCAATGGGCCATCTGCGCCACCGCCAGCTCCACCCCGTAAAGCCCCAACTGCATCCCCGGGCAGGACCGCCGCCCCGACCCGAAGGGCAGGAACTCGAAGAAGTTCCCCTTGAAGTCCACCCCCGCCGCCTCGCCGCCCGGGATGAACCGCGCGGGACGGAACGCCCCCGCCTCCTTCCACACCGACGCCTGCCGCCCGATCGCCCACACGTTGACCATCACCCGAGACCGCGCCGGAACCAAGTACCCCTCCACCTGGCTCTCCTCCGCCGTCTCGTGGAGCAGCAGCGGGATGGGCGGGTGCAGGCGGAGCGTCTCCTTCACTGCGCACTTGAGGTAGGGGAGCTTCTCGAGGTCGCTCTCCTGGACCGGCCGGTCGACGCCGACGACGGCCGCCAGCTCTTCCTGCACGCGCCTCATCTCGTCGGGGTTCTTCATCAGCTCCGCCATCGCCCATTCGATCACCGACGCCACCGTCTCCGTGCCGCCAAACATGACGTCCTGCATGCGTCAGCAGAGAAGTAATTAGGTTGATCTGATGAGACTCATTGACGCCGTTGGTGAAGATAATTATGATCTGCTAAGCGAGGTTATGCGAGGACACTAACCATGATTATTGCTTTGATGTTGTTTCTTGTCAGCCTGAAGTTACTTGTCAGCAGCTCATCCTTCTCCCTTCCTCGAATAACATCGCCGGCGCCGGCCGCCTCCTCTAAGAACACGAGCATCTCGTCGACCATGTCGCGATCCAACGCGCCTTCCGCCTTCGGGTTCGCAATGTGCTCGTCTATAATTTTATCGATGAATCTATCGAGTGATCCTCGCGCCGCCTGCAATGTATAATTAATATATACTGAATAAATTTTATAGAATGGTTACGATTAATTGATGATCTTTGTACGTACCTTGAGACGCTTGTTGATGCCATGGGAATCGATCCATCTGAGGGCGGGGATGAAGTCGCCGATGTTGAAGGCGGCGAAGAGCCGCGAGAACTCTTGCAGAATGGCGATGAACTCTTCCTGATCCCCTTGGCGACTCTGCGTCCCGAACGCCGCCCGGAAGACGATGCTCATCGTCATCTTAAACATGAGCTCCCCGAGATTGACGACGGCGCCGGCGCCGGCGCACTTCGCCACCGCCCGAACCGCTCCGTCCACCTCCGCCCGCACCGAGGCCCACGACTCCGCCCGCTTCTTGCTGAACAACCTCATCACGCACAGCTTCCGCATCTGGCGCCAGAAAGGGCCGTAGTGCGCGAACGCCATGTCGGCGCGATCGTACGTCAGGTACGCCACCGCGATGGTCGCCGGCCGGTTGGAGAACACGTGGTCCTGCGCCTGCAGTACCTCCCGCGCCACCTCCGGCGTCGACACCGAGAACGCGTGCCGCGCGCCGAGGCGGAGGTGGCAGAGCCCCGAGCCGTACCGCTCGTTCAGCCTAGCCAGTCCCCGATGCGTCAGCTGGTCCATCATCAGCATGTTGCCGATGATAGGCAGCGGCGTGGGCCCCGGCGGAAACCGCAACCTTCTCCGCCGCCGCGTCGACCTCAACAACATTACGAGAACCGCCAAGGGAACAAGAAGACCACATGCAAAACGCAGGCGCTCAACTTCTTCAAGCTTAAGCCATGCCATTGCTAATGACGAGCTTAATTAATAATATAATTAAACTTGTAACTAAACTACGCCCTGAGAAGCATTATATAGAAGAAGAAGATGGCCGAGGTAACTCATTAACAATTGAAATTAATTTCTAGTTAGACTGCTATTTTCTTCGTCATAATTAGTAATTATTAGATTTATCCTGAAGTACTTAATTAGATTAAATTGCAGACATGGTAGTTGAGATATCTAGAACATGGATGATGCGTCGATTGTTGTACGGCATGACCTCGAGTGTCTTAGTGGGTTTGATCGTAGGGAAGTGGGTGAGTTCACTAGTGATGATGTGGTGATGAAAGTCGACGTCAGCCCTAAACAAGTCCTGTGCAGGATGCCTGAGTCCACATGTAAATTATATTTGTGGATGTTTCTGATCAACTACTCGCATTTTTAATTTTTAAGTGCATTTAACAAATCTAAGTTGCTAGAAGCTTAGACCTCACGGTTGGAAAATTTGGAATTCTGACGGTTAAGGTTATTATTTATATTTTAGTGTTTTTAAAAAAATAAAATTTATAAATATAAAAAAAATAAGAATGTATTTAAATTATTTATCTATCCATTTAGAGTAGAAATTAAAATTCACATAGTTTATAATTTATTATATATCAAAATATTCTATTTTATCCTCTAAAAGTTACATTCATTTTATTTTTTTTAATTAATTTTCATGTCACTTAACCTTGTACTATATACCAATGTGTTTTTTTTATCTAATATTAATATTATTATATTTTAATGCGATAAAATATATGTGAGATAAGTTATATTTTTTTGATTAATTTTATATATTCGAGAGTCTTTTCATTGCATATATAATTTTATTGTTGAATAAATTATATCTCTTGATAAATTATTATTAAATATATTATACAAGTCAAAATGTTTTTTATAAACTCAATAAATTAGGTGTTGAATGGATAAAAATAAAATAAGGCTAATGAATGACAAGAGTTAAATGGAATTAACAAATTTATTGATTTAAAGATGGAATAGTTTCTCATATTAAAACATTTAAGATAAATAAATTAAAAAATTGACTTCGGTTGAATAGTCTCATATTTAGA
Source organism: Hedychium gardnerianum (assembly GCA_038050645.1). NCBI lineage: Eukaryota > Viridiplantae > Streptophyta > Magnoliopsida > Zingiberales > Zingiberaceae > Hedychium > Hedychium gardnerianum. The sequence continues at coordinate 11,506,785 of JBBUKS010000113.1, read as the reverse complement.
AAAATTATAAAGTAAAAAAAAAATTAATTTATGTTGAATCACAACATTAATATCATTAAAATGAGATCAACAAGTCTTCCCACTATTTGACGTCGATATTGAGTGGGACAAGAGATGAGCTCACCATCGACGCAACTAGACTGACATTTAAATCAAAGGGAGTATCAGCTTGTTTGTCATCGACTAATCTAGTCATAGTAATAAGAACAATAAGAACTTGTGTATTTATGTTGGGAGAGAGAATACTAAATCATACTTTATGATAGGTGTTCGAGATCTCTTATTTGAAAGGATTTTTAGAAAAATTTCTAGGATTGAATACTAGTAGGCTCTTCATCATAATTTAAAAATTAATTTGTCGCATAGATCAAGGTTAATTTATTAGCTTTGTTGGTGAAAGTTAGAAATAGAGAATAATCATTATAACTTTCTTGAAAGCTAATTTGTAGTAGCATTGTTTTTGGCTTAGAAAATCAAGCTTACGGTGTTTGTTTCAAACAATAAAGACTTCCTACAAACTGTTTTATTAGGAGATTATATCTCCAACCATGTGGACAATCTATGAAATCATCAAGGAATGCAATTTTCACATTCATTTAATTTATGTCTCAATTATGAATAGTCATTAAAGCAATCATAGTGTGAATAGTAGTCATCTTAGTAACGGGAGCAAAATTTTCACATTTATGCATGAATCCTTTTGCTATTAAACGAGCTTTATACTAATCTAAGGATCCACCCAAATTTAGCTCGATGGAAGACATCCACTAGATATCTCATGTATGATTTAGTTCCAACGCTTTTAGCTCTTCTTTCTTAACATTGCTCCACTCTACACTCTATTTCATGTTCAAAAGAATTAAGATTCTTTCTCTTATTTAATACTTGTACTCGAGTATTTTGAATTTAAAATTTATAGTTATTCATCCCCTCTAGCAACGCTATTGATTATACATTTGGTGTTGGAGTTGTTTGCTCTTAGATGACTCGTCGTTGATAGAGTCTAAAACTAGAAAAGGGAGCTCTACTACCATCCACATTTGGTGTCAAAGAGAAGAACGCTTCGAGAGAATCGCTACCAACAAAGACACAAATTAGAAAACAACTTGGCAAACTTCGCATATGAAGTCATGGATAGGATTCAAGCCTCAAAAGGATAAGAATGGAAGAATAACTAAGAAAGAAAAGTGGACCGACCAATAGATCGAAAAATCTAAGGCAAAATAAAAGGTAAAAAGTATATTAATTATTATTTATTAATATTTTGTCTATTGAAGTGTTGTGCGAGATAGGTAATTATGCCGATAAAAGAAATGTGAGATAAGATGGTCAACCTCCAAAAAATCTCTTGCCAACACAAGAACCTCAAGGTCAAAAGTTAGAAGAGAAGGATGAAAGAACATCAACACTATAACAAATAGAAAAACCCATTGAAACCACCTCGAGCCCTCTCGAAGAATAAAGAGCTAGCCAATATTGAGGGTAAGTGATGGAGAAAGCATCATTGACATTCCAAGAGTCGCGGTCTAAATATCCCAAGTATGATAAAAAAAAAATAATAATAAAGATCATATAATACGTTTGTTTTTATGCGAAAAAAAGGACATTGTAAAAGTTGTATCATCATGCCAAGAAAAAAAAAATAGAAACGCAAGGGGAAAATTAAAAGAAAGAAAGAAGAAGCTAAAGGCAACATCTCATCAAGATAACAAGGGAAAAAATCAAAGAGAAAAAAATTAGATTGAATGAGAATTGTTAAAATTTTCATAATATATATATATATATATAATTTAATTTACACAACTTAGTGCATGATTTGTATTTTAGAAAAATAATAATTTTTTTAAAAAATAATTTATTCATGGTAGTTAAAGATGATTACACTCACTCCAGGTGTCTTTATATAGTCTGTTCCAAGATTATGTGAAAAAAATAAATCACGAGCCAGATTAACTTAGCCACTGTCAAATAATTAGGAGTGGGAAAAAAATAAAATAAAATAATTTACTCATAAACTTACATGATAGTGATATTTTCTCAAATGTGAAATTCACATTTCACTTTTAAAAAAAAATAATAATAATTTGAACTTGAACTTACAAAATTTATATCAATTTAATCTTTATTATTTTTTAAAAAATTATAATTTACAATATATTTTAAAATTTTTATATTTTTTATTTATATCACTTAACTTTCTATTTTTAGAAGAAAATTATGATTTTTTATTATTTAATAGTAGTTTAACCAAAATTATTGTACGAGTTTACTTAGATACACAAGTTAGAGTAATCGGGTGTCGATTTTTTATTATTATTATTATTCTGGCAAGAAAAGGATGCAACAGAATTGAAGAGCATACCCTGAGATAACAACCCCGATTACAACAGGTCGCGCCTACATGGCAAACTCTAAGTCAGCATCCTTTGCGTACGTATACAAAGACCTAGGACCAAAAGATCGACCTCTTTCACTAGGTCGATATGTCAACAGAAAACCTCTAAAAATATATATATAAAAAAAATCGTTATATTAACTGCCTCCTATAACAATCTCACATCATAGCAACAGAATGGGTTGAAAGGAGGAGGGGCATATCGAGGATACTTTGCTATGCATCCTCCTTTATATACCGATTGATATGGTCTGAGGCGATGGCGTTCAATAGTCTGCTAGGTATTGTGTACACTTATCTGAGACGGAGTAGACTGGGAGGGATGGGATGTCGAGGACAGCTGAGGTTATATCCTGGCATATGCACAGTATCACTTGCGAGCATGGGGAGGCAGAAGGATAGGCAGTTAGTTGGCGTCTCTTACCTAACATAGACCTGAGCAGCTTGGGGGTTGGGAGGACAGTTGATGCCGATTACTGTAGGCACAGTATCTGTCGTC
>JBBUKS010000113.1:11471074-11491387 GCA_038050645.1 Hedychium gardnerianum | reverse complement strand
ATAAAATCAATATACAACTTATTTTTAAATTATACACAATAAACATATTTATCTAATAATTACTATATATAAATAAATAAAATACCGAAATCGTATCGGCACGATACGATACTGAAACCGTATCGTTCTGGTCTGGGACCGAAACCTCGGCACGGGTTGAGATTTTAAACCTTGCTATGTATAACACATTATATTGATTTAATTATGACCGACGATGCTAAAGTTGATAAAGTGAAAAAGATGGTGTAGAAAACGTAATTGTTAATAAAATTCATTTGTAATCACTCCTGTTGAAAATTGTTTTCCGAAAAAAGGTCAAATTAACAACTATTTACTTTTGAGGATTAGGAAATGTCTCGGTGTTCTAGTACTCTGCTCAAGTTTGAAATGCACAAGAAACTGCAAGTGAGCAATTTCTATCACTTAATTCACAAAGCAATTGAGGATTGAGGAAATCAAGAGGTATTTAGGTAAATTAAATAATTAAAAATATTAAAATTGATGGTATCATATGAATAAAAATATTATGCAGATATGCAAAAAGCGTAAATGGTCTTGCAAGTTGCGTTTTGAACCATCATGTAAATGGATTGTGTTAAATTTCATCAACCCTACATCTATCTGTCTGGTGATATGAAATGTCTTGAATCTCTTTTGGTGATGCTTTATTTCATATTGTAATGCTAAACGTATCTGCCCTTTCCCTCTGTAAATCGAGGAACAAGTAACCAGAGTGAATAATGCATTTAGCTTGCTAAAGTCATTTGTCATTTACCGTTCATAATTTGATTTTTTTTCTTTCTAAAATTCTCATGGTATTCTTATGTTTTCAGGAGGAATGCAGACGTTTGAGGCAGAGCATAAAATGTGGCTTGATTAGAAGATTGACTGTGGTAAGATGTGTCATTTAGGCTAGTAGTTCAGGATCATTTGGTTTCCCAATACAATTTCTGAATGTCTTTTCCATTTTCAATGCCAAAGGGGGATCTTTTAACAAAAGTCAAAGCTATACAAGAAGTGAGGGTTAAAGATGTGGGTAAATCAGCAAAAAAAGATATTATTAACTGAAAGTTTTCTGTTGATGATTCCTGAGCACTTGCATGGTTCATGAATCTTATTGTTGATCTGCAGTGGTTAGCAAGTGAGAAACTGCGACTCAGTCATCTTCGTGATCGAGCAAGTGATTTGGGCAGGAGAAAAGAATATCCTTTTAGATCAAATGTTTTTGGTGTTTTGGGTTTTTACTCTCCTAATAAAGTTTTGCTTTAGGCGATGTGAAACTATGACAAATATATACATCAAACGAAGAAAATAAAAAAAGATTTGGTTAGCAACAATAAAACAAGATAAAATTTATTTAAATATTGATGATGTTATACTAGGGGATAGAGCCCATGACATAGAAAGATCCATATAGCCGACCTCACCTAGTAGGATAAGGCTTGATGGTGGTGGTGATTGTTGTTGTTCTAATAAGGTTTTGCTAGATTAACTGAAATTTACCAATTTTTTATATTCTTTTGTGTTGAACTATTTGCTAGAATTTCTTGTTTCAACTATATTGAATTTTGGTGATTTTAGTTGTGAACAATATTTTTTTTACAGAAGCAATTCTTTTTGACGACCTGCTTGCTTGTTCTTGCTCTTATACTCCAATTTTCTATTCCAAAAGATTTATGAATTGTTTTTTCTCACCAATCAATGATGAGAATGGTTCTGCTTGTATATGTAATTTGATTGCTCGGAGATTGTATCTTTAATATGAATCACAGAGGTGAAATATGAGGTATATAGTAGTTTGTGCTTTATTGTCAATGATCATTCATTTGTGATTCACGATGGAAGATTAATTGGTGACTGGGGACAACTGAAATAAAAACCACGTAAATCCCTGTTTTCTTATAACCCTTCCCTCTCTCCCCTCTTTCCTTCTTGTGTCTTAAGCCTCTTTCATAGATCGTTCACATATAGCCCTTTAAGCTATAATTTATTGTGCAGTGTAGCCTCCGCCACCAATATATGCTTGACTGTGTCATCAGCTTCTTGCAGCATTGCACATATTCATCGGACTACATGATTCTTGTCTTATGGTACTATATGCTTCTCATTGTTAGTGATGATAAGCTATTTTCATTGCCTTTCTAGTGTCTCTTCCAAAAAAGAAAATAAATTTGTGCATAAAGACGGTAACATCATTTTTGTTTATGCTCTATGGTGTAGCTACAAACACCTTGTACATGCTTGCTTGGTTTAGCTTGTGATTTGATTCTCCCTGTTGGTTTAATTTTATTTTAGCTCATTAGTTTCTGAACTAATTTTAGTACGCTATTTTTGTTGTATTTGTATCTAACCTTTTATTTGATGTTTTGGTTGATCATTGTCCTTTTAGGCCAAGGAAAATTCTATTATACTCTGGTATGATTTGCCTTACGTTATGGATTGAGTATTGGACGATTAAGTGACATCTACAAAAGGTTAATGTAATATAGATAAAAATGCTTAGATGGATGGTGAAGTCCCTAGATAGGCTAAAATAATAAACGCTAACGTTTGAGAACAATCGAGTGCTATTTTAATAGATGATAAAATGAAGAAAAAAAAAAAAGACAGATGTCATGAACATGTTCAAAGTAGATTATTAGGTTCTATAGTTAGAAATCGTGATTCAATTAGGGTTTGTTAGGGACTAATTTGTGTATTTAAGGGCCTTTTTGTAAATATACAAATCATGGAGATTAAATGTAAATGATAACGGGAGGATATATGTACACAAAAGGGGACTAATCTTGATCAATAAATGTCATGAGCTGGATCCACTCTGCACTTTATGGACAAACCTCACTTTCAGAAATTAGAACCCTTCCAAAAATTTTGGTCTCATAAAACTTTTCATTAAATTGCATTTTCTAGACACAAGAATTCAATATCAATATAAACAAAAGAAAAATGAGTTATGAGTATCAAATTCCAGGTTATGATCCAATCAAATTATGATGAAAGCAAAAGTCTATTCATTTGGGGTAATCAAAGTCAAGTAAGAAAGTTTTATCAATAGTCAACCTACCTTTAATACAAAACATCAGAAATCATCAATTAGAAAGGTAAGAATGAATTTACTAGCGATCCAAAGGTTGCAACTCCATGAAGGAATTATGCTGGACCCAACAAATTAGAGACTTGGTGAATCATGCTGAAGCTTGGGACACATTTCAGTGAACAGACAAAGACTGAAAGTGGGAACTATTGCTGCTACATCTTCACTAAGCTAAAATATAACTCAATAACGAGAGGGAGAGGGGTTTACATCAGTTTGCGGTGTTGATGATAGGGTTTGGGGAAGTACGAGGTGTTTGCGGTGGTGAGGGGTTGACAATGCTGGTAGGGCTTGGCAAGGAGCAAGGAGTTCATGGTGGTGATTGGGCTTCTGAAAAGAATCAATGATGGGTATAGAATTTTGAGTGATGTTGTCCAAGATTTAGTCATCTTTGGGTGTCATGCCCAACAACTCGATAGGCGTTGAGAATTCCCCTTTCCTTTATGCCTCCTTGGACAACTCTACTCACTTTGACACTTAGACTTCTCTGACATGTGACTTCTTGGATACTCGACTTTGGATAATTATTTTTACTGTTTAGCCATCTTGCCATTTTTTCAACTGTTATGAGGGTTGAAGAAGTGCTGCAAATTGGGTCTTTCCCTAGGATCCTATGGTGGAGTGCCCATCTCACTAGTTGCAACTTGATGAGGTGGTGCTGAACTACTTGTTGATTGGGAGGTCATTGATGACCCCATCTGAAGTTGTGTGGTGTTGGATGGAGGCTACTTGAAGTGGTATGTTGGCTGACTTTTAAAACCCTTTGGTTCTGAGGCTGTTTAGTTGCTATGAGTTCTTATTGGTGTTATATCTACCTTCTTATTTTGGCTGAGGCAATCTATTATGTCTTCGTGGATCAGTGTAGGCTCTGTTGATCTGGTACTTTGGCATGATTTGTAACTGAGGGTGGTATGGATATATGACTACTTCTGAACCTTGCTTGTCATGTGGCACATTCTTATGGTTTGGCGTTGAGTAACTTTGTTCCTTTTCTTCCCGAGGCCACGACTCTTGGAGGTAGGGCTGTAAATGAGTCAAGCCAAACCAAGCTTTGTGTTTGTTCTTCAAGATTGTTTGGTAAGCTAACTGAGTCGAACCAAGTTTAAAATTAGTCCAGTTGTTGAAACAGTTGTTCAAGCTTGACTTGTTTTATTTTTATTGATTTCAAGGTTGGTTCATTTAGATGTTATGGAGCTCTTAATTTAAGTTTGGTTGAATTATTACATTGTTAAGCATGTTTGGTTGGTCAGTGAGCTTCATATTACAAGCTTGTGAGAGGTTCTTTGTTTTTTTATAGGTATATTTATTTTATAAGAACTTTGTTGATGAACATGATTCTGTTTGTGGACATATTCACAAATAGTTCACAAGCATTAATGAGTTAAACATATATATATTCAATATTCTTCATTTGCTTAGTAAAATGTTTTAGCTTGTTCATTTAATTAATATTGTGCATGTTGAGCAAAGATTAACAAGTTCTTGGCAAGGAACATTTGGTTCATTTACCGTCCTTCTCGGAGGTAGGGTTTCTCTTTGCTACATGTTAATATTGGGGTTTTCTTAAAAGAAGAAATGGACCTAGTCATTATTTCCTCCTCTGCTTTGTAATATATCTTATTGTTGTTGATATATTTGTCAACATAAACTACGTTGCTAAAGTCACCTGCAATTATTTTGTTGAAATATCCATAACTATTTCTACGCTCAGAGAGTGCATTGAGAAGTTGCAGATTTTGGACACACCTGAGGAACACCAGCGTCGGCTTGGTGAAATCTCAGAAATACATGTTGATCCACATATGGATCCCACTTATGAATCTCCTGAAGAGACAGATGATAAGAAAGAAGGTATTTTCTCCTGCATTATTGGTGAACTTTTATCAGCTTTTATCCTATTAAACTGCTAGGTCGATAACATTCCTCAGTATTTGTTGATGTGCTCCCATTATGCAGATAGTTTTAACAGGTCCAGTGTTCCTTTATCTCTTAAGAGAGGAAGGAATTTATTATCTCCTGGTAGAGAATCAATTTCAAATTACCAATTGAATGAGGCGACAAGAACCTTGAGCACTGATTGGATATCAAACAAAAATCATAAACCAGAAGATGCAGGAGATAAGATTGCATATAATCATGCAGTGAAACACGATGCCACTGTTTGGAACAGTACCCAACTTGAAACTAAAGTAGAAAACACTTATAATACTGCATCTGAAACTGTGATCAGATCTTCAGGTGTCTCTGTGTCGCAATATGGCAGTGAGCACGACAAAGTGTGGCATTATCAAGATCCATCTGGAAAAATCCAGGGACCCTTTACGATTTTGCAGTTGCGCAAATGGAGCTCCACTGGTTTTTTCCCACCTGATCTTAGGGTATGGCTAGCATCCAAAAATCAAGAATCCATGTTATTGACTGACGCACTGCTGAAATTCCAGACTTGTTCACAACAAAATTCTCAAACTGCTAATCTTACCCAGTCTCCAAGTTTTTCAGGTGCAGCTAATACTGGACATAACTGGGATATGGGTTTGAGAGACAAGAATAATCCGCAACTTGCAGATATCAAGCAAAATGATCACCATTCAAATGCAAATCAGAATGATGCAACTGTATCTGCTGCTGGGTACAATGTGACAAACGTTGATAAACAGATTCTTCAGGTATCTAATTACAGTGAGCAAAACAGGGAACTCATTACTCAAGGAAGGGTTGGAGCCTCTACACGTGTCTGGGAATCTTCAGCAGATATAAATACTTGGTTCGACCAACATGCAAGTTATACTAGCCCAGACCCAAAACCAAGTTTTTCTGCTCCCTTAAGTAGAAGTCCATACAATTCTCCAGCCTATCAAGGCATAGGAATGCAAGTAGAAAATGCTGAGAGATGGAGCAGGAACCAGGACAACAGGAGTTCCTGGAATTCAATTAGGTCTAGGCCCATAATACATACTGGTCAGGGTTATGAAGGTCAATATCCTAGCCAGAGCCCTTTAAGCCAACAATCCCATCAGGTTTCTCAACTCTACCAACAAATTCAATCCCCTAATAATTCTAGAAGTCAATGGAAAAATGATGGATACAGTCCACCTACTCCCACTCTGCAGCCAAGTAGTATGAGCTGGACAAGTCATCAAGCACATACTACGCCACCTTCTTCATCTGTTACTTCTATTCATACATTACGCTATAGCTGGAATGCTATACCAAGTGCTCAGTTGCATCAATTAGGCACTAACACTATGGACACCAAGGGTAGTGTTCCATTAGTGAATGCTGTTGGTGGATGGAGTCCAAAGTCATCACCCAATGCCCTTGATCAATATGCAGAACCAAAAGGCTGGGTTTCAGAGTCTGCTACAGCAATATCAGCTGCTGATACCAATCTGGATTTTGGCCAAATGGATAATTTGAGTAATTCATCACCCTCCAATCAGCAGAAAAAGCCTTTATCTCATCCAATTTCTTCAGGTGCTTCATTTAGGAAAAACAGCCAATTTTTTGAAAGTTCATGTCCTAGCCCAACTCCAAGTAGTGAGGAACATGACTCTTCTTTTCCAATAGATGACTCTGATTCTCACAAGGTCTTGGATGGACCCTCAGAAGATGCAGATGTACAGAGTCCTGTCACTACTGTTCCTGCATCAGGATCATTAAATAGAAGTAGTCCTTGCCTTTCTGCTGAGGTAGATGGCATACAAGCCTCCATGAAATCCCAGGCTGAAATGACAGATAAGATTACTGAGATTGAAAGGTTGGCTTCCCTGTCTTACGAGTCAGAGAACAAACAGCCTTCTCTTGCACAGACAGATGACAAGGTGCAAAACCTCACTCCAATTACGAGGGCTTCATATAAACCTGATGCATTAGACAATGATTCAGTTCAGAAATCAGAAGCATTGACAGATCCCAAACTAGCACCTGAAGTGACAAAAAACCAGGACAATCTTGATTATTTTGGCACAAATGTTGCATTTTCAGGGAATAAATTGGATCAAACGGAAACTGAAAATCGAGAATACTTCTCTGGCCTTGCCCATATTGATACAAAGGGCATTGAGTTGGCATCACCTTATACTACAACTTCTGGACCATATGAATGGAATGCTGCTGTGGATTCTGCCTCTGGGAAGAACCAAAGTGACATATTGGTTTCTTCTGTTGATTTTCTTCCTCCACTATCTCCAACTATAACAGATATGTTTGCTGAACCTAAGTCATCAAGAAACACTGCTTGTGAGATGGCTGATGATTCTGCTGACAACAGTTGGGAGATAGCCCCACATTGCCCAAGAATTGGAGCAGCAGCTCATGGAGTTGGACCTAGTATGGTCAGTGGAGTGATAGTTCAAGAGAAAACCAATGTGGCTTGGGGAACTGCAGAACAAACAATCAGTGAAACTGGTTGGACTATGCCCACAATGAAAAATGCTGCTGATTCAAGTACATGTTGGGCAAAAATGACAGTGAGAGACTCAAGAGAAGCCTTGAATACTCAAGGCAACCTAAACATCAATACTGGCTGGGGAGCACCTCAAAAGACCAATCCTGGGTGGGAACCAACCATGAAGATAAGCTCTGGTGCAGAATCTGGCTGGGTACTCCCAGCAACAGGATATATAAATCAGAATGAAAATGCCAACTCTAGTGGGGGAACGTCGCAAGGAAGCAGGAGTGCTAGCTGGAGTTCAGCAAACATATACCATGAGAATGTGGACCTTCAGAAAAGACATGGTGGGGATAGATACCATGAAGGCAGTGATTCAGGTTATGGCGGCAGATATTCACAAACTCAGAATTATTTTGGTGGAGCTGGAGGGCCTGTACGACCTCTGAGAGGACAAGGGCAGAGAGGGGTGTGCAAGTTCTATGAGAGTGGGCATTGCAAGAAGGGTGCATTGTGCAATTACCTGCATCCAGGAGAGTAAAATTTTGCTTCCCACCTTGTCATTCCTGTTTTTGTACAGTTAAACTAATGGCGCTGTGCTGGTGTATACCATCAAAGGTCTTGCTTGTACCAAGTTCAATTTCCAGAATAGTTCTTGAAGCAGCAGCCGTTTAATATGAGTACTGGATCTTGGTAATCTAGCTGGCTAGGCACATGATTAGGTTGAGCTAGCCATGTTCTGTTTATGCTATAGACGGTCACTATAATTTAACTTCTTTTTATGACCACCAACCAACAAGATGACTTGCGGGTCTTAATTTTCTGTGTTGTCGGTCGATCCACAATTAGTCATCCTAGGTTTCAACAACACATTAGTAGCTGCCCTATTCTATTGTTTGAGATTACATATCTATTGCACCCTCTTCTCCAAAGAATGAGCCAGGTGAATTGAGTGGATCAAGGAATACATATTTCTATTATACTTTATCCTCCAAAGAATATACATTTTAGGTAAGTTGATTAAGTCAAGTCAATTAAATGGACTAGACTGTTCGAGTGAGGTAAGGAGTTGAGCATATTGAGTAAGTGGGTAAGTAGGCTAGGTTTATTTGAAGAGATTGATGAATTGAGCAGATTGGGTGAGCTGAAGCAAAATACACTGATTGAATGGAGTAGGCTGATCGATTAGGTCTAGTGAATCAAAACATAGGCGAGTTAGATGGGTCAAATGAGCCAAGTAAGATTATGCAAAGTAGATAGATTAGATGAGTTGAATTATCCATTGTCATTAATGGGTTGGACAGGTTGAATGTTACAAATTGGGCAAATCATATAGAACTATTAGATGGAAAGAGACAAATGGGTCAAGACAGCTACATGGATCTAGTGAGGCTAGTTGATTAAGCGTACCAATTAGGTTGAGCAAAGTAAGATAAATGGGGAGGACAATTAGGTTGGGCAAGCCTGAGTGGATTATATACTTCAACTACAGTATTTTTTTAAAAAGTTTTTGTTAGTTCTTAGTGCCCAAAAAATGGTAAGAGAACATGTACCTTTGTTTTGAATGTTCTAATGTTAGAATTCAATTGGTGCATTTCATCCCTATAGGTACATCCAATATTAAAAAAGGCTTTCATGTATTATTGGTTCGGAAAGATTATTCTCCATGTTATCATTACATCTAAGAAAGGCATAAGTTATTATATATTTGCCTTTTGCCCCCCAAAAAAAGGGTTTCATAATCTCTTATTCTCCTTACACTAAGATAGGGATTTGTTGGAAGAACATCATAATAGAAGGAATAGTGTGCCTTGGATTGCATTGATATTATTAAATGAGAAGCTTAAATCAATCTCTCTACCCTAACTTGCTAGGCTTTTCCTTTAGAGCCAATCTTTCCTTCATAGATCCATGTGATCTTAGTCTACCTTTTATAATTAAAAATGAAAATTTCCATCACTGAGGAACTTTTCCCCTTTGTTTTTTTTTTCCTTAAAAAAAATTACATGAAAACGACCTTATAAAGAATTAACTTCCCCAGGCACTTTGCTTGATCTCCAGGTTTGGATCAGCATGCTTGGTGATGAAATGCACTTCGACCTTTTTTATCCATCACCCATCATGTTGCTGACTTATCAAGCAGCAACATTAAATTAAATAATTTTCCTGTGCCTTTTCTATCTTATCTTCTCCCACTCCAATCAAAACTTAATGATTGACATATACACAACAAACACTCCTACAATGATATTGTAATTGACCTTTTTGATCTATCTCATAAGTGGTTTTTATGGATGAAAATTGTATCATATAAATACTCAATGCGAATTTCAACATTTCTAGCATTGCATAGCAAATATATATCGATAATTTATCGACCAACACCAAACATATAATAGAACTTGATCACCACAACAGTAGACTACATATTGGACTATTTGTAAAAAAAAATATCGCCCAATTAATTCCAAACTTGAAGAAGCTCCCAACTGCATCCTTAATTATTGCGTGCACGAAAGCCATTCATACAAGTTCATATAAATACATTTACCTACTTTGACATGTAAGTCATTGAGTAAAATCAGCACAATTTTATTTTTTTAAAAAAAAAAAATTGTCACTAATTAAATTGTATAGCATGACAATTTGACTCAGATTGATGGCGCCTTCAGCTCATAATTATTGCACGGCAAAACACAACCACTCCTTGTACAATTCTAGAGATTTTTTTTATAAAAAAATAAATAAAATTGCTGTGTACAATATTCTAGAATTTTGTTTGGATTCTTGCAGAATTAATTCAACGTAGTTGCCTGTCTGCTATGTTCGCGTACTTCATGGAGTCCATCTGAAAGTTGAAGGAATGGTTATAGTCAATGAATTGGACAGTGTGATTTGACTCAGAGGTCAAGGTTTAGCTTGGTCACCTTAAATATTGTGATGATATATATACTAATTAAGTGAATAATCAGGTGATTATGACCTTTTTCTCTAAAAATGTTAGATTTTAAAGTTAATATTGAACGAGATGGATGATCAAGTAGAGGTAATGATGTGAAAATCTACCAACAAGGTGTTATTTTTGATAAAGTCCCTCTTGTGCTTAAGTCGGTAGGCAGGGGAGAAATTAAGTGGACAATAGAGTATGAAAATTAGAGAGATTAGCCTTTTGTAATGACAAACATAAGTATTTATAGATATAAGTTGAGTGAAATCTACAAAGATCGCGACCATAATTACTAAAAAAATAGAGAATATTCAATCGTTTCAATCATTAATCGCGACTACTTGATGACCATTGATTCTAACCGCCTTCATAAGTTTCGAAATAATGATTGTGGAGGAACCACGTAGGGATCATGAAACTGAAGAAGACCTGTAGATGGGTCACAAATGCAACCTACTATGGGGAGAGGTAGTGAGCTTAGGAAACTGAGCTCGAAGTAAAGAATTCGAGGAATTAAGTTTAGAATAGAGCTCAGAGTTCGGAGTAGAGAGCTACAAGAATTAAGCATGTTTAGAGCATCCATAATGGGAGTTTTTATTGTTGATGTGGCAAAATTGAGGAAGCTCCCTCCCATAGCTCCTTGCTTTTCAGTAGGGCTCCTTGCTTTTTTTAAAAAAAAATTAAAATGAATTTTTTAATTTTGTTTAAAAAAATAAAAATATTTTTTTTTTGGATTACGATACTTTGGATGCTATTTAAAAAAATAAAAATGTTGAACGTGGAGAGATGTTTGAGAGAGATGTGTAGGATTCATATTGAGAATTTTTTTTGATAATAAAGAGATGTGTAAGATTTTTTTACTCTCGGAGAGCTCTCAAATGATTAACCAGGTCGGGTAACGTCGGATCTGGGGTGACCGGCTCGGCCCCACGAAAGTTTTCCACCGGCCACCAGGTCTCGGAGAGCTCTCATCACTATGGATGTGATTGTAAATAAGTCAAGATTTATGATGTTCAAGTTTGTTTGATAAAATAACTGGATTGAGCCGAGCCTAAAATGAACCAAGCATTTGAAATGATTATTCAAGCTTGACTTGATTTATTTTTTTATGAACTTGAGTTTGTTTGAAGTTTGACTTGAGCTTGATTCGTTTAGATATTATCGAGTTTTCAATTCAAGTTTGGCTTGAGTTTGATTTATTTAGATTTTAGTTTGATTGATTATTAAATTTAATAATTCAAACTTAATTATTTATTTTATTTTATTTATTTATTTATTTAGAAAGTTGATAAGAATTTTATTAATAAATATAATTCACGAACATTATTTATGAATGTTATTCATGAATATTATTTATAAATATTATTCATAAATACTAATGAGCTAAATACATATGTATTCAAGTTTATTTATTCAATTTAACGAGTTATTCAAGTTTATTTAATTAATTAATTTGATATATATTAAATAAATATAAATAATTTTTTAATAAATTGAATATCAAATTTATTTATAAATATTTAATTCATTTTACAGCCGTACGCTTAGCTTGGCTGATGGAGTTTGCTTCCAGAGGCGCGTAAGTGAAAATTTGATCAGTGTGATTTATCAACTTAAAATATGATCACATATACAGACATGACGGGTGCGATCGTACCAGCATTAATACATCGGATTCCATCAAAACTTCGAAGTTAAGCATGCTTGGGTGAGAGTTACTAGGATGGGTGACACCCTGGGAAGTCCTCGCGTTGCACCTACCGATTTTGTTTGGTTTCTGTCCTCCCTTATGTACTAGTCATTGTTCGAACTAGCTAGACTAACCCCGCAATTTACCTCCTCTATATTGATCCTGAGATGAATTGACGGAGACGTTGGGACGAACATTTCGCCTTTTTACCACGACATATACAGGTATGACCCAGCGAGCTAGAGTGAGATCATCATCGTGGGTGTCCAATCATTTGACATAAATGATCCATTTCACAAGTAAATTATCATAAAATAAATTTCTCATATGAATGACAAAAATTATAAAAAAAAAGACTCAGTACACGAAATTTTTATTAATGTGTATACATAATTTTCTATTTCATTTTTATAAGAAATTATTTTCACGATTCAAACTCGTGATCTCAAAATCACATATCTTTATTATTAGATCAAGACTCTCCTTCAACTAAAAAAATTATCAAAAATAAAAACGATCACACAAAATAGACTCTGTTTATCGTTTGTATAACCGGATTGCTTCAGCGAATATGAGAATGAACAACATCAGAAAACGAGCACACAAAACAGGCCAAGCGGAGCCATCCTCATGTCCTCTACAATTGCTTCTCGGTCAAGAGAAGAGAAGAGAAGAGAAGAGAAGAGAAGAGGAGAGAGAATCATTTTGTAGAAGAAGTCCAACGCTGATTTTGACTTAAATCACTGACTTTTGTTTTAAAATGATATTCCTAAGCGATTAATTCATCGGTCAACGTCAAGGACGAGACCTGAGCCCCAAACTGCCAAGCCACTAAGGCGAGCATGCAGCCACGGGGCCAGCGTGCTAGGTCGTAATGTTCAGCCTTATAATTGTATGGTAAAAGCCGAAACGTTCGTTCCAATTTTTTGTCAATTCGTCCCAGGATCAATACGGAGGAGATAAATTATGAGAGCTAGTTTAGCTAGTCCGAACAGTGACTAGTGCATAAGGGAGGGCAGGAGTCTGACTACTAGCCAGGATTTGACTCCCAGATCTCATTGTGACAACACTTCATGCACTAGCCAACAGCTCATCCCGTGAGGATAATGTTCAACCTTATAACGAACGAGGAGGTGGAGGAGGAAGGAAACCAGACGACAGAGTGCTAAATTTTTTTCTTCTACGAATTATTGAATCATCTAGATAAACTTTCATATCACTCAAATCAAATCACATAGGTAATTCTAAAAATATTTAAATCATGTATCCAATATTAATTTTATCCCTCCGAATTAATTGTTATAGTATAATAATTTGGATACTGTTTATCAGCACAGTAATATCCTGACTGTAATAATAAATTAAAAATTTTGATTTGTATTCAAAAAAAAATCACTTTTCTTAATATAATATGTCAAATTAATATATAAGAACATGAATCACTAAAAAAACCTATTAACGACAGAAATATTCATCACTAATCGATCGCTAATCAATCACTAATTGGGCATAGCAACTGATTAATTAACGATCGATTATTTCCGTCGCTAAAAAATGGGTCGATGACGTCTTTTAACAATGGAATTTTAATACCGTCGCTAATTAGTGATGGAAATTAACCTTCCGTCGCTAAAACTAGCGACAACATTTAAGCTTCCATCACTAAAATTAACGAAGAAATTTTAAATTTTGTCACTAATTTTAGCAACGGAAGGTTAAATTTCATCGCTAAATTCATAAATGGAACATTACTATTCCGTCATAGCTCTAGCGATGACATTTTAATTTCATCACTAAATTAAAAACAGATTTTAATTTCCGTCGCTAAAATTCTTAATGGAACATTACTTTTTCGTCCTAAATGTCGCGACAGAAATTTAAATTTTCGTTTCTAATTAGCGACGGAAGTTAATTTCTATCATTAAATTCCTAAACAGAATATTACTATTCCGCTAGGGCTTTAGCGATGGAATTTAAATTTCGTCGTTAAGTAGCGACGGAATTTAAATTCTGTCGTTGAGTAGCGATAGAAATTTAAATTATCGTCGTTAACTAGCGACGGAAATTTAAATTTCGTATCTAAGTAGCGACGGAAATTTAAATATTCATCGCTAAATTGCATAAAAATTTCAACAGCACCTCTACATTGTCGTATTTTTCCTGTTTACGTATAAAGTATCAATCAACACACCATCACAAACGAGGGCTTTCACAACACATTCATATTATAGAACCAAACAACACAACATAACAAACGATACAAGCATCACATGTCGTTCACAAATCCACACAAACAACAACATCATAACATAACACCACAATTCATTCACAAATTCACATATTTACATTATACATACAAACAACATAACAAACGATACAAATGATACTTATCAAATCCAATCCAACAACATATCAAATTCAATCCAACAATATATCAAATCCAATCCAACAAAGATGAATATTCAAGACATCTCAAATTTTACTAATAAACATCTGAATTTAATAAATCCAAATGCATTACCAACGATAATAAAAACCTTCTAGCAAACACATCCAATCTCATTTCAAAACTAGCTAGTAGTATCCAATCCTGCAAAAAATATAATACGATAAGTTATTAATAAAACAAGGAAAACACCAGTCATGCATCATCAAAATTATACGAAACAAATTGAATTTAAATTAAACAAGGTGAACACTATAATAAAAAACATATTAGCTAGATAATAGTTTTATAAGTTTTAAAAAAATACCTGAATGTTAGTTTGGATATCTGCTGATGGTGATATATAGAATATATCATTATCTATAATGTTCCTAAAAAGATGTAATACAATTAGAGATACATCTAATATGAAAATTAATAGATATATTTTGCATGTTTTATGAGTAATAAACAAAAAAAGAGTAAAGGTCAACACACCTCTCAGTCAGCTACTGATCAATATCGTGAGAGTCATGAGGGTCCTGAGTCTCTTGAGACTCAAAATCATGTGGCGTTTAACTCATTCAAGTTATGAATTCTTGTATTTCGTGTCCAATTTGCTCATACCTCATTTGGGCTTATTGAGACTTTTCAAATTATTGCTCTAATGTCGAGAGTCGATTCTTCAAATCTAAGTTTTCTTCCCTTAAGGCTTGTACTTCAGTAGATGATCCGCTAGGACGACCCCTAGCCCTAGGAGCTATCACACAATTATATATGACTGTCGCCTGGGAGCCAAAACCTTAGAGGGAGGAGATCTTTTTCCTTTCACCGATCATTTCATAATAAATCTCATTTAACTAGTCTGTGGATAGAGTATACGTCTCATCTTCCTCTGTAGAAGGTTGAGATGCATGTGCAACTCTAGCAGTCATTTCATCCTATTTTAATTTAAAAAAATATTCATATTAGATATACATTTAGAAAAAGTATTCATTGGTAACGGTTAAAGGTACTCAAGTTTATATGCTTACGTCTAATGCCTCTGATCGAAAATTGGCAAATGTGTTATCTTTTTTTTCTTGTGTGTTTTGCTAAATACCTCCCAACAAGTAGAAGGTCGTTGTAGTTCATCTGCCTGAATACTAAAGAATGCAATTAAATCAAAATAAATTCATTGGTAATTAAAGAATTCTTATATAACTTTATTAATTATAAATTCACCAAGTCTATGACATGCTCTATGATCGATTGGGATCTAATTGTATGCTTTGTGAATCTGGTGCTAGGGTCAGCCAACTCAGTGTTCTGTTGGCTCGAGGTGTCGCTAAATTTGGTTACCATCTTTCTGCAACCTAGATGACTCACCATGCATCCCAAATATTCTCTGGTACAAAGGATGACCTCGTTCCCTTTCTTCTACATTTATATAGCATATCCTTATAGAGCTTAGCACAAACATTGTTCTAGGTTTCTTTAAAGTCTACCTCGTGTCCTAGCTCCCAGGTATATTTTTTCTATAACAATAAGATCACAAATTAGTATTAAAAATATTATATTATGTAGTATCACATATATTCAAATTACTTACCAAAAATTTTTGATAATAAAAAATCTCGCATCTCCTAGTCTACATGCTTCCATGTAACATCAAAAGCACATACTCGTTATTTAAATTTCATCGATATCGCAATCCGATGATCATTTGAAGTAAAATTGCATCAAAAAAATGAATGTATGAAAAATATGTTACAGATAAAAAAAAATAGATGTAATTAAAATTATTAATAACACCAATACTTGCCAACCTCCAACAATCCACAACATAGTCTGGCCACCGGATGTTGCTGTCTGATCTGACATGTCTATATCTACACAATAATATTATAACAAATACACATTTGAAATAATAATCAAATCAGAATAATAATGTCTAATATGGTATAACTAGTGAGATCTACATGTAAAAAATAAACAATTACAAATACTGAATTGGTGAACGTTAATGCCAATATTCAATTATCATTACATTCTAAATCATTCACATTAACATTTTGTAGGTCCTTCTCGCTAGACTCTATTAGTTCAACAAGCTTCCTACTGTTAGACATCTCTCCATCATCTATCTCCTCATAAGGTATATTAACATCTACAAGTAATTGAGATGTTGATTGAATCTGAAAATCTACTGAATGTATTACTTCTTCATTTTGAAATGCATCATGGTTTTGGGTTGTGATAGAGTTCGATATTTTTATGGTCGAGTGAGGCTTTATTCGACAAACTGCTAACTATTCACTAGCTTTTCTTCTCTTCGTCAGGTATTTAAGATAAAAAATCTGACCTACTTATACCGCGAAAATGAAAGGTTCAAACTTGTTGAACCTTTTGTTTACATTAACCTCAACTAAATTTTGTTTGAATATATTTTGGTACCTGTTCTTGGGGTTGAATCATACCAAGAGCATTTGAATAACACACTTTTTTATGAGTAAGGCAAGATATTCAACCTTTATGATTTCTTCAAGTCTCCCATAATAATCAAACTCAGAATTATTATTATTGATAGATCCTTTTACGCAAATACCAAAATTAAAGGTTAGTATGCGTAAATCCCATTGTACCACGTGAAATTTGAAGTTATTAACATAGTAACCAGAGTACACTCTTATATTACGGAGGGGTCCAGATGCAAGATTGGTTATCCTTTCATCTTACACATTTGATATTATACGATCATTTACCTATAAAAGTAGTTATGATATAAATTATGTGAGAATTTGATATAGATGTCTGAAAATTAATTTATTCTCTAACTTACATAAATTTAAAATCATAATACAAATTTCGTTTCTAATTTTTTCTATACCTTACTTGTACCAATTGATGGATTTTGTATTTGTAGTTGTTGTTCATACAAGCTATCACGGAAGGTAATTTTAAGATAATTGGGATACCAAGAAAACATAAAGGGATAAGTGTTTGATTATATCATACAACTCACTTTATGTAGGGTCTGACTTTGTCATAGTTCAGGAATATGTATGTTATTGTAGCATGGTATTTTTTTTGATTTAACCATCTCGGAATAGATGCACTTATTGGCTTATTAGGAAACTAAAAAATAAAAAGCATCTCTGGGTCTATCGATTGAATATCATTAGAATTTTGAGGACACTTGCGATATCTGGTTTTCAAATTATCAACAAAATAATATGAGTAAAAAATATATATTTCTTCAACCAAATAAGCATTACATATTGACCCTCAACTCTTGCTTTATTACAAACACGATTCTTTAATTTCCTCAAAAAAAATATTCAAATTGATACATCCATCTGTACTGCATAAGATCAGCTAGTCGTGCCTCGTAAGGTAAATGAACTGATAGATGTTCCATTGAATTAAAAAAAAATGAATGTGAATATGCGCTTACACTTACATAGTATGAGAAGAATGTATGTTTCTAGCCGAAGCATATCAGTCATCATAATATACATGGCTGTCAAATCTCTAAAAAATAAATCCAATTCTAAAAGTGTTTGTCAAATATTATTAGGTAGTAGGTTATGGAAAGTTATTCAAATAAGTGTTTGTATGAACACATGACAGTTATGACTCTTCATTCTAAATATTTTTAGCTTGTTCATATTCGTGCATCATGTCATATTCGAGGCATATTCATTAGGAAATTTGATTTCTTTCAACCAACTACATAAAACTTGCTTATCTTCTTTGTCTAATGTATAACAAACCTTTGGAAATTGATTTGTTGTTTTATTCTGATATAACTCAGACTTGTTAACTAGTTCTTTTAATTCCTCATGTGATTTTGCGGTGTCTTTAGTTCTTCTAGGAACATTCATCACAGTATTGAAGATATTATCGGAAAAAAATCTCAACATGCATCACATCTAAATTATGTCGGATGAGTAGATATTTTCAATATGATAACTCTTAGAAAATGCTTATTTTCTTCCAACTATATTTGCACAACCTAATAATATATTTATTTCTCATCAGAACCAGGCGGAGATACTGGTAGGAATCCATAGTTGTCTATTTGGTCAATGATTTCTTTACCTAACTTGATTGTTGGCGGAAGTTTTCTGACTATAACATTCTTTATTAAAATTTTCTTATTTCGCCTGAAAAGGTGTTCAACTAGTAAAAATTTGCGATGATTATCAAACTAAGATACCTTCCCATCGGAAGAAAATGAAATTACATCAGACTCTATCATACAATGTGGGCATGCTAACTTATCAGTCGTGCTCCATCCTAACAACATTGAGCATGTTGGAAAAATAATCATCCATAATAAGGTAGCATACAAGGTAAAATTAATTTTACTTGCAACATCATAAGTCTCCAATCCTACATTTCATAATTCATTTAATTCTGTAATCAGAGATTGCAAGAAAATATCTATCTTCTTTTTCGGATTCGTTGGACTTAGAATAAGTACAGTAAGAAATATAAATTCGTCTTTTATGTGCATCCATGGCGGTAAATTATACAGTGTTAATATACTGGCTAAGATGAATATTACTGTCTTGACTGACTAATTGACTAAAATTCATCTGCGAAAAATCTCAGTCTCACATTACGTTGTTCCATTACAAATGAGAGAAATATTGTATCAAGATGTTTCCATGCATGACAAGAATGACACATTATACCTCCTACATGCACATGCTCATGATGTCATCTCATGCGGCAAGCTATTGCAGCAAATGCATACAAACGTTGAAGTCTAGCAATTAACGGGAAGTAATACATAACTTTCCATGTAATATTTTTCTTCTTCTTCTCTGGTATGCGACTACGATGCTTATAACGAGGGTGTGTATAGATTCTACATACAATCAATTCATTGTCTTTATTTCAAAATATCATACAGTTATTTATACAACAATCAATCTTCTCTACAGGTAAATATAAATTTCTCACAAATTTCTTTGTACTGTAGAAGCTATCAGTCATTCAATGATCAACAAGGAGCAACTTTGACATCAATTGACATATGTCATCGTAATATCATTCTGAGAAATAATGTTCTGTCTTAATGTTCAATAACTTTGTAGTAACTAATAGTTGAGAATGACCAGATCGAATATTTTCCTACACTTCTCTTTCACTAACCTTTAACATGTCATATAATTGTTGAACTTTAGGTATTGATATTTCATCTATATTGGAATGATCAACTGCATTCATCATGTCATAAACCATTGATTGCATTGTATTCTCATTAGATGATGATTCCCAAGATTAGTTGTACCAAATGAAGAAGTAACCGAATTTCCAATTGGATGAAACAAATAAGGCTCTCCATGACATTACAAGTTGTGATAATTTGGAACAAAATCATTTCTACATAGATGTACTTTCACGATATCCTCATCACAGAAAGATGTATTTTTATATTTACAATGATTACACGGATAATGTAACTTGACATTATTCATATATTCTAGATGACTCTTAGAAAAGTTTACAAACTCTTCAACTCCAGGAAAATATTCATCTCGGATAAATTTATTTTTTAATCTATTGTAGATCCAAGCTTTATTCATGTACATTATATCCTAATGAGAATAAAAATTTTAACATTACGAAAACAAGGACAAAACTAAGCATCTATAGTTTAAATTAAGCTTATCCTAAAGCATTCAAACATAATATGAGCAATAAAACTAAACATAACCTCAAACTAGAGTTCAGGGCGTAGCCGCCCTCGCAAGCATAAGGCAGAACATGGTCG
>JBBUKS010000113.1:11445745-11459881 GCA_038050645.1 Hedychium gardnerianum | reverse complement strand
GGTGATTTTCTTCTCCAAGTTTGTGAGTTCGTGAGACGGACGGAACGTGTTTGTGTGGATACCGAAAGAGGCGCGAATACTTGATCGTGCTGAGATACAATAAGAACCAAAGTTGTTGTCGAGAGAACGTAGCTCACGCAACAAAGGTATAACTCTGATAACCCCTGGCATATGGTTTCCTTCACATGGATCTTCTGGAAAGGATCTTGATAGTATTTCGCTGTGCTTATGTGTTGTTTTTGCGCTCAATATCCTTACACCCAACCGTTAAAAATGATTGGGAAACACATAACCGTCAAGTACACGGTGTTGGCCTCAGCAAGAAAAAGGGACTGAGGCACGACCGAACTGTGTTCGGTTTGGTTGTCTAGAATGAGCCACGGTCAAACCATGTTTGCTTTGGTGGAGGAAGCATGGCTGTGTCAAAAGGCACGATCGTGGTTGCTGGTTTCTGGGGAGTCACGGTCATGCCTGGGAGGCATGGTTTGACCATGTTGACTATTGGAGACTCTGTTTCCACTTCGTTCTTCAGTTAATTTTGCCCGGAGGAACACGCCTGTGTCATGGGACACTGCCAAAGCTGTTCCTTCCTGCAACTTCTCGTTCCAAGGCTTGAATGCTCCGTTTGTTCTCTGAAAATGCATCTTATCAATGAAAAAGCAAAAGTAATTAAAATAATAGAAAGATAATATATGAGTGCAAAATATGCTCATAAACTTCAATAGAATGTATGCTAAACAATCCTAAAAAATACGTACGAAATACACACATCAATCAGATCAGACAGCAAAGAAATCTTTTGAGGTTCAGTCGATTGATAAGGAGGATCAGCCGACTGATCAAGAAGAATGTGCGGGATTGATCTAATCAGATTAGAGCAACCAAGAAAATATCAGGTTCCGTCGACCAATCTGAAGGTTCAGTCGATCGAAAAACCTCAAAATTAAGCACAAACATGGCGAGATCTAATTGAGTTCAGTCGACCCACACAGGTGTTTAGTCGACCAGAAAAAGTGTATAAAAGAGCCTCGGGATCTGAGACATAGAACAATAATTTTCTACATTGCATCTCTCTCATCTGCTACTCCATTCGAGCAAGTACTATTGTTGACACACCGAGAGGCTCTCCAACAACCTACGAAAACTCTACTCTTTATGTTGTTGATATATTTTAATACTTGCATTTAAATTAAAGAGTGTGTTACTATTCTCTTCATCTTTTGTATGAGTTTTGTAGGATCAAACTCGATGCTAGAGGGGGTGAATAGCATTACGAATTTTACAAACTGATAATTCAAAAAATAACAAATAAATAGAGTAATAGAATAGTGGAAATAAATATTAATCTAATAGTTTATAAGTTAAACCAGAAATAAAAATTAAGCATAGTTAAATCAAGGCAACAATAATAAAAATATGATTCTTATTTCTAAATTTCTCCTAGGTTGAGAAACCTTACAGAAAAAAATCTAAAAATTAAGCACGGCATTAAAAATAAGGCAACACAATAAATATGAAATTTACTCTAGATTTTGTTGATCAAAAATGAAGTGCAAGTTATAGCTTGTCGAAGTCGCAGCATAGAGATCACGAGAGCACTAGAGCACAAGCACAGAGAAAAATCTCAAATGAATTGAGTGAATGAGTGAATTGAAAGCTCTACCTTGAGGCTCTTATATAGCCCTTCTCTGTTGATGATGAGGCATATCCGTGTTGACTAGAGCCTCCCAAGTCACCTGAATCATGCTGATGTGGCTGCAATGTCTATCCGGTAGATAACGTTAACTAAGCTACCCGGTCGACCATAAGCCCTATGATCGCTTGTAGAAGGGTCAAATATGATCTTGACTCGACTCGCTCAGGTTGCTGATAACTTCATCTCTTGGTCGCTAAAAAGCTTCTACGGTCATCTGTACGTTTCGATCGCCCCGACCTAGCTACAGTCGCCTGGAGCTTCCGACTTCACCTGCCGAGGGTTATCACCATCCAGTCGCCCCGAACTCCTTCCAGTTGTCTGAAACTATCGAACTTTGCTTCCCTACAGTTGTTACACGTAATGAGTAGAATTTAGAATATAAAGTTACTCACACTTACTTGACTAGATTTTGACCCATCTAGTTTGGGTTGCCAAGCCATTGCTCCCAGCTGCTTCCACTTAGACTTGTTTACCAAGTAATTAGCTCCTAACTAATTCCACACACTTAGACTTGTATGCCAAGCAATCAGCTCCCAAATGATTTCACACACTTGCACTTCTCTGTCTGGTTCCCAACCAAGACTTAGCTCCTTCTTGATTTCCAACCAGGACTTTATCACTTAGCTTCACTCGCTAGAACTTTTCTACTACCTAGCTTCACTCGCTAAGACATTTTCTCTTATCAAGAAACCTACAACTGCACACTTGACAATGATCTATTAGAACTTAACAAACCTAACTTTAACCTTAGTCATATATCAAAATCTTGAGTTAAATATTATACTCCTAGCACCAACAATCTCCCCCATTTTGATAGTATGAAAACTAAATTAAAGTTAGTTAAAAACAATCATAATTAAGTAATGATTTGAGATTTATATTCAATGTATGAAATAGAAGATAAGATTAGGTGTAATCATACATGAATAATAAATTTAAATTTTAACTCCTCTTCAATCATAACTCCCCCAAAATTTAATCTCCCCTTGAATTTAATTTCTCTTCCCCTTTTTCATATATCAAAAATGGATTAAATTAGAAAAGGGACAGAAATAATATCACTTAAATGAGACAAGTGGAATATGATCAAGTGAAAGATAATATGCAAGAATTAAGACAGATAATGGAGCAAACAAACATAAGTCAAGATAAAATCAGATATCATCCAAATATAAAATCAAACCAAACTAAAAGCAGTATAAGTTAAAATAGGATAAGTCAAGCATAAGTCACAGCAAGTCAAAATATCCAAAACATAACAGTCAAATAAAACCAAATCTGACAAAGAAATAGGCAAAGATCAACTAGTCGGAGGAAGGAGGAGATTGCTGTCTCGCAAAATAAGAATGCATCATCTCCATAATCTCTCGTATCTGGGCCCTCAACTCTCAATGCTCATGAGCAACGGTCTCCTCAAGATTGGTCACTCGGTCCTCTGAAGTCAATGTCGGTGGAGGGGATGGAGGATCAGGTACATCTGGATCAACCTCAAACTCAGCCATGATGTCGTCAATATCTGAGATCGAGCGACAACATTCCTCCCATCCTTCCATACTAAAGTATTCTCTCTGAGGACCATTTTAGCTATGGTGAAGTTCCTAAGACCTATCTGGTCAAACTCGGTCAATGGCTTGATGTTTCCACTAGAAACATCAATCCCTAGAGATGCAAAGAGATGAGTCAAAATGTGATAATATGACATGTGGACTCAACAACTGGTGGACACACTGGAATGATAGATAATGGTCCTAAAAATCAGCAAACTAAAGTCAATGTCCAGTCTTTGTCTAATAGCATAGAGGATAAATGAGTTGAAAGGTCATATGGTAGAAAGGTCTCTAATGTTGATGGGTAGGATGCAGGTGTAGAGAACCTTATACAACACATACTTCTCAGATATGAGATGGCCAAAGTTTAAGTTGATGACGGTCAGAGTCTGCTCGCCACTAAACAGATAGGTGTAGATACGATCTAGAGTGATGTCAGAATGAGCCTTAGGGAAAGATAGAGTATGACATGGAAAATAGTAGAATGTGGAGCCTGAGGGATGCAACTCAAGTTGGTCCCTAATCTAGTCAGGTGTGAAGGTGATTTCACGACCTCCAACTCTAGAATAAAAGGAAAAAATCATCTATCTTAGCCAAGTTGTTATAGAACTCGACACACAGATCGATGTTTACTGCTTGACCGCAGTAAACAAACGTGGACAGACCATAGTAATCTATGATCTCTAGAATGTTAGGACAATGATCTGTGAAGAACCTCCTACCTAGATATCTAGAATGCATGGATACATATGTATGTTGCTCAAATCTACGTATAAAGTCCTCAAAGGGAAATCTCAAGTCATCAGAAGGGATATGAGGGACCGGCCTCTGCTCTACATTTTGGTCTAATATTCAAAATAAATAACTAAGTTTAAACAATTGAAAAATCAAGTATCATGCAAAAGGAAATGAAAAACCTGTAAAAAGATAATAGATGTTACCTAAGAATGATGATAAGGAAAGTAGACTCGATCTCATAACAGGGGTCGAAAATTGACTCGAAAATGGATCCAAAACACGTTTCGAGGAGATAAAAGAGAGTTGGAATGAAGTTTGTGGTGGCTACCTCGATCGCCTATATAGAGGTTTCCCAGTCGATCATATAGGTACATGGGGTGCCCATTCAAGGTCATGTAGGCAACCGTGTATGCATACGAGCGACCATGTACCTAATTTTTACGGTCGTAATAAATTTGACTTTTCGAATACGGATGACTAGGATCGTATACCTACTTTTTTCCTACCATGGTCAATGAGGTTTAAGTTCATGCAGTTGATTATCGGTCGCCTATATATTGTACGAGCGACTAAGAAGTCAAAATGTTGACTTTTTATAAACAACTATTTTTAACCAGGTTCAATCAGTCCATAAGTCCATGTATAAATATTTCAAATATAAGTTAATAGAAATTGACAAAATTATATTTTTGAAAGATAAGTTTTATATCAAAATAAATTTTGAAAAGCCTTTTGAAATATCCAACTTTGATTTTGAGCTTGTCAATATATTAGATAGGAGCTTTCAATCGGTTGGTCAAGTTAGATAAACATTTTCAGCTTTATTTTATGAAAAATAAGTTGTTAACATTGAAAATTATTAACTTGATCAATATAAAGTTGTATGCCCCAATTCATATTGATGCACAAATATAAGCATTATGGAATCAAGGTTGTAGTCTTAAGCATCTCACGTCTTTCTATGTGTCACAAACACAAACAAGTTATTCCTTAGGTATTTGTGAGATGATGGTTGCCTAGATCTATAGGTGCATGCAGTCTATGGTAGGGCCTAGGCTAAGTCCATTTTGCAATAAATAAAGAATAGTAAAGCAAGTTTTAGACAATATTGCAAGAGTGTGATTTGAAAAATATTTAATTTTGAAAGATAAGATGAGCATGATCTGAGTCAATCCTAGTCTAAGAGATTTGAGAGGTAGTTGCTCCTAAGTTGGAGCTTTAATAGATTTCAATTTAGCAATTGGATTAACATAGGAAATGTTAGCATTTATCACATATATATGTTGTTTAGGCTCCCATAAATGTTTATTTCCCACTTGATTGACTAAGTACAATTTGGGAACCCAAGCGATTTTAATTTTAGCATGTCTTTTGACTAAGGTAAGGTAGGAAACTTGATTTTGACCTAAGTTAAATCCAAGTGCAGTTTTGTTGTATGCAGCTCATCTGGATCTAATCATCATGTTTAAATACTTAGACCTAGATGTGAACTTGCTCAATGTTAACTTTAACTCACTAACTTGGTTTTTCAAGTTAGAATTCTGTTCCTCAACTTTTGACACCTGAGTTGAGGTTCCAACTTGACTAACCTGAGTCAATGAGTCAAAGTCAGTCTTTTCCTTAAGGTCTTTGACCTCCTTAAGTAAAGTCTTAACTTTAGACATGTATTTAGCTAAGGTCTTTGACAAATAAGCAACAATAGCATTTAACTTTTCAGTTAAAGGATTTGTTACCTCATCTACTAACTCATCTGAGTCGCTGACCTGACTTGAATCTGAGTTGTATTCTAACTCAGACTTTGATCTTGATGCTTCTTGGATTGTCGTTAATGCTAGAAGGTTGACATGATCTGATTCTGATTTAGATTTCGATGATGACTCGTCTCAGGTTGCTTTCAGTGTCTTCTTCTTCTTTCTCTTTTCAGGCTCTTTTTCTTTCTCCTTCAATAGTGGACAATCAGTTTTAAAGTGTCCCTTCTTGTTTCATTCGAAGCATTAAACGTTGGCTAGGTCTTTGTTTGAGATCGCTTTTTTCACGAATCTCCGAGTGAATTTCTTTCGTCGGATCATCTTTTTAACTAGATGTGAAACTTCTAAAGATAGGTCATCTCCGTCAATCGTTGATTCAAACTCGAATTCTGATTCGGTTTCTTCTTTTGGTTTAGATTTTGTCTTGGATTTACCTATAATTAAAGTTATATCCTTCTCTTTTTTATCAAGATTAGTTTGCTCATGAAGTTCAAAATCACAAAAGAATTCATCTAATTTAATGACAGAAAGATCCTTGGATACTTTGTAAGCATCAATTATTGATGCCCACAAGGTGGTCCTTGGAAAAGTCGTAAGTGTGTACCTGATCAAGTCACGATTTTTGACTTGTTCGCTAATTGCATGGATGTCATTTAGGATTTCTTTAAAGCGGCTCTGGAGCTAACTTACCGTTCCACTTTCGTTCGTTTGGATATTTTTAAGCTGGCTCAGTAGAAGATCCTTTGTAGTAGTACGTGAGTCAGTTGAATCTTCATATAATTCAATTAGTTTTTCGTAAAGTTGCTTAGTACTGTTGAAAGGTCCAACTTTAGTAAATTGTTCCTAAGTTAGCTTGCAATGCAATGTAGTTGTGGCTCTAGATTGGCTTGAGCCTTTCTTTTGTTTTCACTTGTCCAGTTGTTATAGGGGACTAGCTACCCATTATCATTTGTAGGCAGTTCAAAGCCTTCTTTTAATATCAAATAATTTGTTATCTCATTCATGAGGTAGTATTCTATCCTGTTTTTCCAATAGGCAAAATTATTGTCATTAAAAAGCGACGGGCGGGTAGTGCTGAATCCTTCCTGCAAACATAAATTTGTTCAAGTTGTATTAAGGTCTAGGAAGAGGATATGGGTGTAGGATCGAAGAAAAGCGGTAGAGGGGGGGTGAATAGCACGTGTCACTTTTTCATGTTTTTTGTTTAAACAGTACATAGCGAAAATAAAGCAAGCACACAAAAACAACTTTGTTTTTACTTGGTTCATAGCTCAGTGGCTGCTAGTCCAAGGCCCACGGTTGTTGACTGCTTCTGATAGGCAATCCACTAACAATCTCCTTCTCCAAATAGAAACTAAGAGATGGATATTCATCTTTACAAAAGATAGGGACTGATAATAAGTTTACCGACCCTTAAAGTATAAAGCACAAAAGACAAAGTACAGTTATGAAAATAAGCTTATACTGACAAACTAAGATCCGAAGTTGAGCATTGATGTCGGAGCAGTGTTTCAGCATCATAATAGAATTTTTGAGCAGTACGAGAGTCGTTTGAGTGTGAAAGGAGTTGTTCGAAGCTGCTAGTCAAAGGAATCTTTTATTGACCTATTTGGGTGCCTTGATTCCCTTTCGGGCACCCCGACTAGGCCTAATTTGATTCTCTTCCATCGTAGTTTATCCACCTCCGGGCGCCTAGATCCCTTTCGGGTGTCTAGGCTATTGATGTGGTGGAATCTGGACGAAGCCTCATCCGAGTTGACTTTATCCCTTCCCGAGTGCCTGGAAGCCGATGTGTATCGACCAATCGGAGCATGCCATCTCGGTTGCACACATGGCTAAGATTGAGGTATTCTGGGAGCTTGGATCCCATATGGTCGCCAGGACCTCAGGGCGCCTGGACCCAATCCGGTCACCTGAAATCCCCTAATTCCAGCCAACTTCCAATTTTGTATTCCTACATCACAAAGTTAGCACAACAAGTATAAAGCAGATTAAAAATAGATTAATAGTCAAAAGACTATCTGGTTCTGACTTTCGTATTTCTTATGAAATCCTAGGTCAAACCGACGCCTACTATTCCCTTTCCGGGACCGACCTGACCCACTTCTCTCAAGAGAATTTACTTAGTGTCAAACATCTGGTCCTCCAGACCTATTTGGACTTTTGCTCAGTATCCGATCTTGACCTTCGAAACTTCCTGCTAGACGTCTGGTCCTCTACCCGTCTAGACTTATGCCTAGAGTCATCGACCCCCCAGGGCTTTCCACCTAGTGTCCTCGACCCCTAGGACTTCATGCCTGACATTCTCGATCTACCAAGACCTCTGCCCAATCAACTTGACTAGGACTTCTTTGCCCAATCCAATCGACCAGGACTTCTTTACCCAGTCCAACCGACCAGGACTTCCTTGCCCAGTCCAATTGACCAGGACTTCCTTGCCTAGTCTCAACTAGAACATTCTAGTTGAGCAACCTGCACACTTGATCAACATTCTTAGATGACAAATAGACTTAACTTTAAACTTTTGCCAACATCAAAACTCATGTTCAATTATCTAGTGCTCCCTGCATCAACAATGGATTTGGTTTGGTTGTAGTTAGGGTTGGATTTTGGTTTGGGTTAGGCTCGGATTATTAATTATTTTGATTTGTTTGTTCTAACTCAAAGCATAAAGTTTGTCTAGTGTTAGATTCAGATTTTGCTTTTGGCTAATTGAGTAGAAGTTATCGAAGTTAGCTTCCAGGCCATGGCAAGGCACAGGGGTCTTCTTGAGTATCGAAACAATGACCACTTCCTAAGACAAAGCGATCTTAAGAAAGAGCTAAATCAACTTTAATATAACTCCTTGGTCTAACTGGTTTAGAATGAGGTGAGGTAACTTCAACTAGTTCTACTTGACTACATGCACCAAGTAGGGTACTCCTTACCCAACCTGGACATGCATCTATCCAAATTTTCTTAACGTACTATCGGCTCAACTCGCTCTAATATCAAATTATAAGATCAAACTCAACGTTAGAGGGTAGGTGAATAGCGTTACGAATTTTATGAACAGATAATTCAAGAAATAATAAATAAATAGAGTAATAGCACAGCAGAAATAAATATTAATCTAAAGTTTATTAGTTAAATCAGAAATAAAAATCAAGCACAATTAAATCAAGATAGAAACTAGGCACACATGGAATAATAAAAATTTGATTCTTATTTCTAAATTTCTCCTAAGTGGAGAAACTTTACAGAAAAAGAATTTAAAAATTAAACACAATATTAAAAATAAGACAACACAACAAATATGAAATTTACTCTAGATGCTACCAAACAAAAATGAAGCGCGGGTTGCAGGGTGTCGAAGTCACAACACAGAGATTACGAGAGCACTAGAGCATGAGCATAGAGAAAGATCTCAAATGAATTGAGTGAATGAGTGAATTGAAAGTTCTACCTCAAGGCTCTTATATAGCCCCTCTCTATTGCTGACGTGGCCCATCTCGGTCGACTGGAGCCTCCCCGGTCACTTGAATCATGCTAACGTGACTGCAACATCTATTCGATAGATAACATTAACTGAGCTATCCGGTCAATCGTAAGCCCTACGGTTGCCTGTAGAAGGGTCAAATCTGATCTTGACTCAACTCGCTCGGGTTGCTAATAACTTCATCTCCCGGTCACCTAAAAGCTTCTACGGTCACCCATACGCTTTGGTTGCCCCGACCCAGCTACTATCACCTGGACCCTCTGACTTCACCTACCAAGGGTTATCACTAGCTAGTTACCTCAGATTCCTTTCGGTCATCTGAAACCATCAAACTTTGCATTCATATAGTTGTTTTACGTAATGAGTAGGATATAGAATATAAAGTTACTCACACTTACTTGACTAGATTTTGACTCATCTAGTTTAGGTTGCCAAGTCACAGCTCCCAGCTGCTTCCACTTGGACTTGTTTGCCAAGAATCATCTCCCAACTGATTCCACACACTTAGACTTGCTTGTCAAGCAATAAGCTCCCAGCTGATTCCACACACTTGGACTTATCGTCCAAGCAATTAGCTCCCAGCTGATTCCACACACTTGGACTTATCTTCCAAGCAATCAGCTCCCAGCTGATTCCACACACTTGGACTTGTCTGCCAAGCAATCAGCTCTCAACTGACTTCACACACTTGGACTTGTCTATTAGGTTCCTAACCAAGAATTAGCTCCTGCTTGATTCCCAACCAAGACTTTATCACCTAGCTTCACTCATTAGGAATTTTCCACTGCTTAGCTTCACTTGCTAGGACTTTTCTACTGCCTAGCTTCACTCACTAGGACTTTTTCTCTTGTCAAGAAACCTACACCTACACACTTGACAATGATCCATTAGATCTTAACAAACCTAACTTTAACCTTAGTCATACATCAAAATATTGGGTTAAATATTGTTCCCCCAGCACCTACAAGTTTTTCTTCTTCTCCGAACATCTTTCGGAAAGGAGAGGATTAGTGAATTTCCTAATTGAAAATGATTCAAGTGATCGTAGGCCTTGGAGTAACAGTCACTGGACTGTGAACAAAAGTAACAACCCAAGTTCATTCGTTTTAATATTTCCGCTGCGTCTTTGTTTGTTTTCGTAAAAAGAAAAGAAGTTTTTAAAAGTGCGATATTCACCCCCCCCCCTCTATCACCTTTTCGGTCTTACACAATGCTCCCTGAGCAAGCCCCGCCACTCTCACAAAGCCCCCAAGGTATTTGTAGCATCGAGAAGCGTTAAAGGGGGGTGAATAGCGCGTGTCACTTTTTCATGTTTTTCGAAACTCATTCAAGAGATAGCAGTGGAAATAGGAAAAAAACAAAACACACACAACACATTTCTTGTTACTTAGTTCATAGCATGTGTTGCTAGTCCATGGCCCGCGGTCATTGAATTCTTTCGATGGGTAATACATTAAAAATCTTCTCCTCCGAACAACAATTTAGATGCAAAGATTCATCTTTTACAAAAAGCAGAGGAATGGTAATAAGTTTACCATTTCTTACGAATTAAAGTATGAAATGACAAGATAGTAAAAACAAAGTTATACCCACAACTATAGGAATCCAAGATCAAGCACAGTTGTCGAAGCTACAGGTAGGCGTTTCATCAGATTTTCATAGCACGATGTGAGTAGGGAGTTAATCAAAAGTGTTTTCTTCTTATGCTTGCAAGGCTCTTTATAGAGTCACTCTGATCAACTAGACAAGCTTTGGGCAAACCCAACTTGGCCTCATCTGATTTGGCTCCGTCGTAATTTATCCATCTCCGGGAGTCTAGACCCCTTTAGGTCGCCTGGAGATCTAGTCACCTGGAAATGATTCGGTCTCCTAGAGATCTAGTTGCCTAGAAATGATTTGGTCGCCTAGAGATCTTATTTCCTAGAAATGATTCAGTCTCCTGCAGTCAATTGATTTTGACCACTTGTCAATCTCAAGTCCCTACACCATAGAGTTAGCACAATGATATAATATGAGTAAGTTGGACAGTTATAACTGTTCTGATCTTGACTCAAGAATTCTAGTGAAACCTAGGTCAGACTGATGCCTACTATTCCCTTAATAGGAACGCTTCCTCACTATTCTTCCTTTCAGAAGAATCTCCCCATTTGGAGATTTTACTTGGATCCAAACATCTAGTCCTCTTGAGCTGTTTGGACTTCCTGCTTAGCAACCGATCCTCTGACCCTAGGACTTTCTTCGATGTCTAGCTCTCACTGACCCATCAACTTGCTAAACATTTTGTCCACTCACCCGCCAAGACTTCCTCCTTACCTAGTATCTAATCCAACTGATCTACTAAGACATTCACTTGCCTAGTATTACTAGGACTTCCACTTTCCTAGTCTTACTAAGACTTCCTAGTTGAACTACTTGCACACTTGATCAACCATGTTAAAGCACAATTATCAATATTAAACTTTTGTCAATATCAAAACCCAAGTTCAAATATCTGGTACTTCCTACACCAATAATCTCCCCCATTTTATTATGACAACTTGGTTCAAAGTTAAGAAAAATATAAAGCATTTAAGTAAATAATTTTCAAAAAATACTTTTCCACAAGCTCCCCCTTAATTTAACCTCTCCCCCTAAAATTAATGACTTAGAGGTTTTTGAAAATCCTTGTGAAAATACTTAACTTTTAACCTACCATCCTCTCCTCCTTTGACATAAATAAAAAAACACAAGGAGACCAACACAAGTTCCAAAGAAAGATAATGTTAAAACAAACACTAATAACTTTGATAGATTGCATAAGTTAGAGCAATTATTCTAAGTCTTTAAAAATATCCTAGAGTCCAAGCATAAGCATGCATGATTTATTATAATATTTGAAAATAACTCATTTATTCAATTGTCTTTATTAGAATGTCTAACTTTTGTCACTAGTTCATTATCATAAGATAATAACTTTCACTATGTATATAAGTTTTCAGCAAGTCATTTACTATGAAGGATCACTCAACTTGATTAATTTTAAATTTATATTTTTAGCTTAGATATATGACAATGCACTGATATAAGCATATGAAATCCAAGCTTGATCCTAAGTATCCCACACCATTCTAAGTGGCTCAATATGCAAGCAAAGTAACTCTAATATTCTTGTGAGATGTTGGCTGCCTAAATCTATAGATTGATATTTTTTATGGTAAGACCTAGGCAAAGTCTAGATTGCAACTAGAAATAATTTTGAAAAACATTAATTTTTGGAAAAAAAAAACATAATTTTTGCAAAATGTAATTATAAACATAGGGTTTGAAAAAAAAACATAAGTCTTGAAAAATGTAAGAAGCTTATTCTACGGAGCACATTCCTAGTTATCTTTTGAGTGTGCTAAACTCGACTTCACGTAATGACTTAGTAAAAATATCTGCTAGGTTTGACTTGGACTCAATATAGTTAAGTACAATATCGCTCCTAGCTACATGGTCTCTAACGAAGTGGTGTTTTACTTCTATGTGTTTAGTTCTTAAATGATGAATTAGATTTTTTGTTAAGTTGATTGAACTTATGTTGTCAATTAATACTTTAGTGTTTTTATAATTTAATTGAAAATCTTTTAGTGTATGCATCATCTATAGTAGCTGAGTTACACATTCCCCTATTGCTATGTATTCTGCTTCAGTAGTGGATAAAGCAACAAAGTATTGTTTCCTACTACACTAACTAACTAGACATTGGCCTAAAAATTTGCAATTATCACTTGTACTTTTTCTATCTAGTTCGTACCCAACGTTGTTTGAGTCAGAGTACCCTACTAATTCAAAATTATTTTTCCTAGGGTATCAGATTCCTACATTTATGGTTCCTTTAATGTACTTAAAGATTCTTTTAACACAAGTAAGGTGAAACTTTTTAGCACAAGATTGATATCTTACACTCATACCTTCTACAAAAAGAATATCAAGTCGACTTGTAGTTAGGTATAAGAGACTACATATTGCACTCCTATAGTATTTTATGTCAACTTCTTTTCTAGTTAGGTCACTATCTATTTTAACATTGTTGTCATTGGTGTGTTGATTTCTTTAGTATTTTTCATACCAAATTTCTTAATTAACTCCTTAGCATATTTATTTTGATGTACTTAATTCCCATCTTTTGTTTGTTTTATTTGTAGACCTAAGAAGAAGTTAAGTTCACTTACGAGACTCATTTCAAACTCATTTTCCATTAAAGTAAAAAAATTCTTTTAAGAATTTTGAATTAGTTGAACCAAATATTATGTCATCTACATAAATTTGGGCTATAAAGATATCTTTTTCTTGATTTTTAACAAAAAGGGTTGAATCAATTTATCCTTGGTTAAACCCTTTAGATACAAAGTAGGTTGACAATCTTTCATACCAAGCCCTAAGTGCTTGTTTTAGTCCATACAAGGCTTTCTTTAACCTATTGATATAGTTTGGGTGGTCTAGATCCTCAAATCCTGGTGGTTGACATACATAAACTTCTTCCTTAATGAATCTATTAAGAAATGCAAACTTGATTTCCATTTGATACAACTTGAATAGCTTATGTGTTGTGTAGGCTAGCACATCTTAATTGATTCAAGTCTAGCTATAGGTGCATAGGTTTTGTCATAGTCTAGTCCTTCTACTTGACTAAATCCCTTGGCTACTAAATGAGCTCTATTTCTAACAATTTCTCCTTTCTCATCTAGTTTATTCCTAAAGACTCATTTAGTCTCAATAATTGATTTTTCTTTTGGTATAGGTACTAAATCTCAAATTTGGTTTCTTTCAAACTGGGCTAGTTCCTCTTGCATTGCTATTATCCAATCAAGGTCAAGTAGGGCTTCTTCTTTGGTTTTGGGTTTAATTTTTGATATTAGGGATATTTGACTTAAGTTTCTATAAGAGGATCGAGTTTAAACTCCTAGA